>BGPR01010502.1:407-52261 GCA_013235015.1 Araneus ventricosus
ACAAAATAGAAAACAAAACAAAATAGAAAACAAAACAAAATAGAAAAAATAAAAATACGTAGAGGGAAAAAAAGTCATAAGTAGCCGGAAGTGTGTGTCAGTCTGGGTGGATGCATGCTCAATGATTATCCTCTACAATGAGATTGTTCTCATCGCATAGGAAGCGCATTAGGAGTCTAAGTCGGGTTCTTGAGAAGTTATTCGTGAGAATGTTTTTCAATCGCCGTAATTTAAGTGACACTGTAGGAGTTTGGAAATGCCAGGAGAGGGTAAACCGACATTTTGTGGCATAGTGCATTGGATCTCCTTTTTCTCCGCACGAGCAGTTGTCATGTGTTCGAAGATTGAAGGTATGAAGGGAAGGGCCCGTCTCCTGTAACGAACATTAGATATTCTCTATTCCATCCTACTGGCTTGTTTGAGATCCTAGGTACAATATCGTGTGTCCTGCGTCCAGTTTCTCCGTTATCCCAGTTGTCTTGCCAGATGCTTAAAGCAGCTGACCTAATCTCATATTTCAGGTAGGAAAGTGGCTTAGGTAGAAAGAAAGGCTCGCCTTTTGTGATGGCTTCTTTGGCTAATTGGTCTGCGCATTCATTGCCTAAATAACCGACATGGGCTTTAAACCATCTCGCGCAAATGTGTTTATGGGAGAGCAAAAGGGTTTGAATCTCTCGGACCAAGTAGTAATGTACAGAAATGTATTGTAATACTATAAACCTACGTTACTTTTTGCTTTTTAAACGATGGCGGCTAACATAATCTGACGGTTAAATGAGTGACGCTTAATCGAGGTTTTACTGTACTGCAATCGCCAAAAGATTCAATATCGAGATTTTGATGAATCTTCGCGTCTTTTATCTCCCTGGGTCCCCTTTCCCCCCCCAAAAAAAAAAAAACCTATTTGTATAAACCCTATCTATAAGTAAACACGATAATTCAAAAATGGAGCGACCAAAACGAATGAAATTTGGCATGCGATTTTTGCATTAAAGTTATATGTTTCTATCAAATTTCGAAGGAAATCGCTAAAGGGGAATCTGTCCGTCCGTAAGCGTTTAAACACGATAACTCCAAAACACAACGAGCTAGACAGATGAAATTTGGCGTATGGTTTCATCACCAGAACTGTAGATCTCTTTCAAATTTTGGACAAAATCCTTCAACGGGTTGGAGGTTTCTCGGTCTGCTTATTCGTGAACAAGATAACCCAACAAACTATTGTATAGCAACGGATTCCGAAATCCTCCGCGCTTTTGCGCATGCGCCGGGCGGAGTTATTTTCACCAAAATAGGGGGAAAGTGAAGAATGGAAGGGGAGATGTTTACATTTTACTTAGCGTGAATTAACAAAGAACTCCGGAATGAGCTCACCTGACTTATTTCCTGACACCCCTTTCCGGTGTAAAATCGTCCAAAAGTGCTAGTCTCGGGATATCTGGTTTAACAGTAGATGGATGAATTTTAGTTTATGATCATTTTGTATCAAAATTGAAGAAGTGGACCTTACCAATCAAAGATAAGAGATTCAAAATGCTATACTTAATTTTCTTCAGTACGCTACGAAACTAAATACAAAACGCGTCGTGTTGTAGAGTGTTGTCATGAATTATTGGACCTATTTCAAAAATTAATTTAAAAAAACCTATAATGTAGCAACTTCGTTTTTTTTAATGAGAGAGTAGCTCAAAAAGTTTTTCCCAGATAGGTTAAGCGTTGATATGATCAATTAAGGAGTGAAAGTCCCCCTCACAGAAGCACATTTCTTGTTCCTTGAAATTGCTCATACTAACTATTGATGAAGTTCTTACTTGGAGACCGACAATTTCGATACTCTAACCGAATAATTCTTTGAATTGTTACAATTGATTTGTTTCCGTGGAACCAGAGACGTACCTTCTGCTGAACGGTAGCCATTTTGATACTTGCGTTGGATTGCGCAGATATAGTGCGCCGTAAAGACGCGTTACCTATCTGGGAAAAAAACTTTTTGAGCTACTCTCTCATTTAAAAAAAGAAACGAAGTTGCTACATTATAGGGTTTTTTATTAATTTCTTAAATAGGTCCAATAAGTTATGACCACCCTGTATTAAACGTACGAGAAAGTAGAGCGTATTACACTCCCGCTGGTGAACTTGGGAAATAGAAAGAACTAAGGGTATATCTTCAAAGCAAACACGTTACTTTTTAATAGCCTAAAGTGTCGAGATGTCATTCAAAGGTCTAAAACTTTATGATACATTGAATTTCAAGAAATCGCTAAATGCGACTAAGTTTGTAATATTTTCAATTGCCAACCCACGCAATTTTCTCCTGATGAGCTGATACTGTAAAAGTTGTTTCCCAGAAAGGGCTTCTTTATGGCTAGAAAAACGTTACAGCCCTGTCAGGAATGAATCCTTAAGCTTTTATTAGTTAAATTATTATACGCAACGTTTGATTAAATGGATGCGGTTATGTAATTGGAAACCAACCGCAGTTTCATGCTCTTCGAGTTTACTATTGTGACTATCCCTAAATATTTGTGGTTTGATTCCGATGGAAAACAGCCCGTGTGTAATGCAATAATAAATTTTGGAAAAAATGCTATATTAGAAACGTTTCTTGCCTATTTTTGCTAAAGTGGCTTATCTGAAAATATGGCTCTGTTGAATAACTGCTTCTGAATATTTATTTTGTTTCAGACACAAGATTTTTCTAACGGAAATTTTTAATTAAATCAAATATCAAGTCCAATTTAAAATAAATTCTTATTTCGCCGTAGTGCCATCTTTTGAGTAAAAATTGAACTACGCTCCTTTTGTCTCTATTCCCCGTGTTTCTTTTTTTCCCACTGCCTCCTCGCTATTTTATGAGCTGTAGTTATTGGATTGTGAAACACCAAGAATTGAAGAATCGCTGTTGAAGGCAGATTTTTAAGTTTGGAAAATGAACTTCAAATAAATATTTTTAGAATTCCAAAATGTAACTTAATACAAAATGAAAACAAAAAAAATGCTTTCATCTATACTTATAAAAGGCAATGTTTGTGTGCGTGTGTGTGTTTGTCTGCGATGTCCAGACGAATCTATCGCACTTACAGCCATGAAATTTGGCACACAGGTAGTCGTAATGGTGATTGAATGCACTCGAAGCCGAAATTTTAAAATTTAATCTAGAAATGTTTTTATTTAATGTTTTGTGTTGTTTTGGTTGATTTTTCGCACTAATTTATCAATAGCATGATTTTGGATAATTTTACGAAAAAAAAAATAACACCATCGGAAAGAGCACGCGATTCCCGTTCTAATGAAGTTAGTTTTGAATTTCTAACGTAATTTACTGAATTTTGAGAAATTTTTAAAAAATAGTCAGTTTTGCCATCGGAATGCTATTTTTGTTTTTAAATTTGTTGCATCCGACTTTCTAATAACACTATTATTTTCAATTTTTTTCAGCTTATAACTAGAACGGTTCTGTCGGACTTAAAACAAGAACGGTTAAAATATCGATTGCTGTTTTTTTATAATTAATTTTTTCCTGGGCAGATGTAAGTTATTTTTCTCGAGCTAATTTTCTCCCGCAACACTTTTCCGGAACGCAGCTGGCTATATGATTGGTTGAAGGGGAGGTGACGTCATAACCTTGAATTGGGTGACTGATTATTATTTTCGGCTGTATCTTAACGTATTTAGTCATCTCGCATACTTTGCTTGCAGTATAATAATTTCCACGTTGCAATTTTTTAATATTGTTTATCGCGAAAAAAATAAGCGGGAAAATCAATAATGTGTATCTTTTGTTTTGATTTTGTTTTCAAAACTTTTTCATGTCATTGTGGGCGGGTTTTTTTTTTTTTTTTTTTTCATTTTGTTGAAGTCCTGAGTCCACGGGCAACGCCGTGCGCGTACTGCGTACGTATATTATAATTAAAAAAGTGTAAATTTAATTATATGACAAACTTGTTTTCTAGAATTTTTAAATGCGTGTTTGAAGCATGGTTATTATTTAATGCATTTAAGAATTCAAAATAAAGTGAGATTTCAATGCATCATCTTTTCCTTTAATACTAAAAGAAAAATTAGTTAATCATTGATGCCATGTTAAAATAAAACCCGAAAGCAGACATTTCGTTCAAGGCAAGAACTATCAATTTGAAATGTGTGTGCTTAAAATCAAATAACCTTTTCGCAGTTGTAAAGCGTTGTTCTTAATGGAATCAATGTGAGGTCATAGTCACATGACAGGCATAACTGCTCATGTCATCTTGTAATGTAACTGCATGTTGTCCTATAAGGTTCTCTGATTTAGACTGTAAAAAATTAATATCTGCTGGAGACAATATTAATATCTGCTGTCTCAACTTCCTTAGATTCACAGCATTCTGCGATTAGAAAATGATTGAAATGTAATCAAATTAAAAGTTGAATTTTTTTTCCCATTTTGACGTGAAAACGTCTTTCCACTCGTTACAATGATAGTCGGTCGAACTTTCTTTTGTGACAAAATACCGTCAGATTTGAATCGCTAATAACTACGAGACTAACAATGCGAAAAGAAGGGTTGACCCCACAACGGATAGATCATATCTGTAAGAGTTTGTCGCATAGTATTTGTTTTGCCTGTGACGTCATCGTACCAGTGTAGGCGCATGCGCGTGATTGTTATAAATTAGCTTTATGTAAAGTTGTAAATAAGTGTAGCGTGGAAACGCGTTTAGCTAAGAGGTTGATTATAATGTCACTTTAAAGAGCTTGAGGAGTATTACTAGGACCCAAAGTGATACAATAAAAATATTTATCAGAATCTGAATGAAAATCGGTATTAAATTGAAAATTTCAAACACCGCATGTTTTTTTATTATAACATGCAGAGTTTTCCTTCGAATTGTACGAAACTTACAGGATATTTGACAATACGTAAAAGAAACATTGTATTAAAATTTGAATTCGAAAATTTGAATATTACGGGAAATATGAGCATTTGTAGTAAATAATGTTTTACTGCGCATACGCGAAATGTAGTTCTATATGCTGTCAACAGATGGCGCCATCAAAAGCTACTTTAAATAAAACGTAAGAATGGCGGAGTTCGGGTCCGCGGAGTAGATTTTTCGTGAAACCGTCGGGATAAAATCATAAAACAAGTATTTCGTATTCATATGTAATTTAATTATCAATCTCTTTAATACAATATTTACACAGAGTAGTATAATGGATACAGAATAAATAAATCACGAGCTACCACAGACCCTTGCTACATGCGATAAACTTGTAATTTATCTATTCTGTAACCATTATACTACTCTGTGTAAATATTGTATTAAAGAGATTGATAATTAAATTACATATTAATACGAAATACTTGTTTTATGATTTTATCCCGACGTTTTCACGAAAAATCTACGGCTCGGACTAAGTGACACCCAGCAAATAATGTGATTTCTTTTTATCACATTATTAACAAGCGTAAGTGGTGCCACGGGCATGCTATTATTTTCATGCCCCCTCATCATATTTTGCGTTAAAAATGCCATAAATGCAGTAATATTTTAACTCCATGGCGTCCCCTAAGACTGCAGCCCGACGCATCTCTATCCCCTTTGCCCTCCTACGCCACTGTTTCACGTGTTACTCTCACAATAAATCACGTTTTGTACTTAGTTTTGTCGCATAGTGAAGAGAATCGAGTACACATTTTGGACTTATTTCCGTTGAAAAGTTAGATCCAAAATTTGATCCGTATCCATAATTTCGGTGTCAAAACCAAATGACATTTATCAAGCTAGTGTCTTTGAGTTATCGTGTTCACATACGTGCGGGCGGAATGGACAGGCAGACTTATTGATCATTCTCAGGTACGGAAACCCTCCGCGTTTTTGCGCATGCGCCAGGCGGAGTTGATTACACCAAAATAGGGTTGAAGTGAAAATTGAAGGAGAAGAGTTTACATTTGACTTAGCAAGTATATATTGTTACAAACATGGAAAATCGCTTCCCAGCAATGTAAGTCTTAAGGTTGGGATGAGAGCTTTACAGGGGTGAGTATGGGATGACCGGCAGCAGCCACGTCTGAACCCCTGACCTTGGCGCCCATCTTGGCGACTTGGCGACAAATTTGGCGATGAAATATGGGATCTCAAAGGTGCTGGAATCTTCTAGATACCTCTATTAGCAGAGGAGATACTCTTGAATGTACTAGATGATTCCATGTGACGTCACGGCCTGCCGGGGGAGACTATATAAGGAGAGAGCTTTGTTGACGGAGGCAATGTTGATCAACTGGGATCGCCTTGGAGCGCGAACGTCTTTGGAGTTCTATCCGCTGTGCAAGCTAGTAAGCTGTTAGACGCCGAGCGGTAGCAGTGTCGATCCACTGGAACTACTTTAGAGTTTCATCTGCAGTGCGAGCTAGGAAGCTGGTGAGCTGAGCGCTATCGATAGTGCTGTTATTGTCGTTATTAGTTATTTGCTGACTGTTTGTTTTGCTAAATATCAAAGCGCTGAACTGTTATTACCTGTGAATTGTTGTCTGTTCACGTTGCTAATCTGTGCAAGATCTATTGTTTCCTGTTACCTGTGCTACGTGTTTTCCTGCATATTTGTGAATAAACCTTCATTCTACATTATCCTGCGTGTTGGACATTTTACACCATACACCCACAGAAAGACTTTTGTAACAATATATACATTTTATTTTCATTTATTGATTTTCTGTAAAGGCTATTAAAAAAACTAAAAAATACAGTAGAACCCCGGGAATCCGAGTTAATTGGGGCTGACCTCAGTTCGGATTCCGGGCAATTCGGATTATCCGGGAGATTCGGTAAAATTCTCTTGATATACCAAATGCAGTAGAGTATTGACTCTGTGTGTTCTGTGAAGGCGTACGGAAAGGGCACGTGGTAATTCGCACGGGTGGCAAACTAGTTGGCGGTAGAAAGAAGATAACCGAGTTTGTTTTTACTAATTAAAGTGCTGTATTCATTCTTAAAGACCAATTCGAATACTTCTTGTAAGTTAGGAATAAACATTAACTTTGTTTCTGATTCGTAATTCTTATTTTTCCTTAATTTTTCAGTAAATGTTTTTCAGAAATTTTAAAAAAAGATGCTCGGATTATCCAAAATTTCGGACTCCCTGGGTTCTACCCTACACCAAATCGGAAGAAGTTCCTGAACTAACAAAGAACTCCGGAAAAGCGCTCTTCTTACTCATTTCCCATCGCCCACTTTCCGCAATGAAATCGTCCAAAAGTGCTAATCTCGGGTTTGCGAAACGAACAGTAACATGGACTGATCTCACCCAAAATTTGACAGAAATCTACAGTTTTGGTGTTAAGACCGCATACCAAACTTCATTCACCTAGCTCGTTGTGTTTTTGAGTCATAGTCTCTACAGATAGACGGTCCTAATTCCAAAAATGATTATTTTACTACTCAGTAGAGTCCAAAATGTGGAATTTGATGAAAATCTCAAGGTTAATTTTTTTTTATGATTACAATACTTTCTCTTTGCATACTTCTTGTACAAAAAAGTAAAAACTCTCACCCTGACGCTCAAACAGTTCAAACAAAATGCACTTATTTAATAAACATCATCTGAAATTACTAATATAATAGCCCAGATCTGTCTGTCGGTAACGCTCTGACGTCACCAACAATAAAACTGTTGCCAACAAAAAACAAACACAACCATAGCACTGCGAGAAAAAGCATTATTTCATTGTTAGAGCACCTAAATTTCACTAATTTTAAATTTATAAAAGTAATTGTCGTTCTAATCTCAAATTTAATAGCTCTAAAATAGTGAAATAAAATTTGCTATCGATTGATATAAAATTTATCTCGCTACGATCAATAGTTCCCGAGAAATTTTAAATTATATTAATCATATATTTCAAATTAATTTCCGTTTTTTAATAGACAGTAGTAAATCACGTCAGTGGTATATCATGCGCGTGATATAGTTTGGACGCCACGATGCATCTGATTATTTAATGCAATCGTGATGATATAATTTGATTCTATTTTTTGGCAACGTTTAACAAGTAGAGAAGTGCTTTGTTTTGAAACTAGATTATATCTACTAGATTTTCTAGATTTTTTTAGACCAGGAGGTTTTTTGAATAAAGAAATATGTAAATAAAAAAAGTATATTTCCTGTCATAAAAGATACGTTTATTTTATTTGTTTTCAATCAATGTTAAACATTTCTCTCGCATATATATATAATAATCTCACTTAATTTTATTTCACATTCTAATATTATATATTTTAAAGTCTTAATGTATTCCAAAATCACTTTTCTTAAACTCCAGTTTCGTTCTATTTCCCGCGCTGGAGGTATATTAAATCTCTCGTTTTGGCATATTTATTACTAAAAGAATATTTTAATTGCTTTCACGTGCCCACCGAAAATCATGACGCGTCTCCTTAGCGCTAGACTTTTTCCCTAAAACTCTTACGTAATTTATTAAAAATAGCCAATATTCCCTTCACTTTGATCACGTGTTATATTGTTATTCCCTTATCTGAGAGAATCGGGGATTTTCTGTACACTTATACTAAAAACTTCAACTAAGATGTTGGTATGTCCGTCACTCTCCAAAATATTTTTATAATAAAGCAAATTGGTTAACAACTCGGCTGTTTTATGACTGCAACAACGAAAACATTTTATATATCTATTTAAACACGTCAAATATGACGGGAGATCTCTCGAATGAAGAGGCAATTTGCACCTGTCATACCATGACGGGTGATTTTCTAGTATATTTATAATCAAATAAACAATTTCATTACATTCCTAAACATTTTCAAATTAATTCTTTGATAGCGAACTTCTAAGCAGTTTTGTTGGGAGACACGACAAAATATAAAAATCAATTTGCGTCGTCTTGGAAAAAATGAAAGGGAAACTGCTCGATCCTGGAAACCATAACAGACACGGCCTCATAACCGTCTGGAAGTAGGTCGTATGAATTTTTGACCATTCCACGAACTCATCGATTTCAGGGGAAATGAGTCGCGCTAAACGGTCACTCAATTTTCCGATAGCGTGTAAACGATGATAAAGGCGAAGACTCACGTAGAGACACTTAGATGGTTCTTTCGAAATACTCCTTCGAGACAAATTGAATCGTCGATTGCAGAAACCACGTGAGTCTTTTTTTATAATTTCATTTATTCTGTTTTCACATTCTAAAGGAGTATTTGAGTATAATTAGGGTTACCATAATTCACAAGCATTGATACGGAACATTTAAACAAATCATTAAATAAAAAAATTTATAAAAATTAATAAATATTAAAAAACGATTTAAATAAATAACTAAATAAATAAAACATGAAAAAAGTGGTTAGCTGATGGTGAGCCATTCATTGTACTCTGATAAAAAAAAATCAATAAATTTAAAGCAATCTAATAAAATGAGCATGTAGAATAATAAAAAAGGTGCGAGGCTAATCCTTTTTAGCCCAGTCATATTTTAAAAGTGGTTCTACTTTCTTGATTATACCATTTTCTTCTTTCACATAATTATAAAATTGGGCGCAAGTCATTTTAAAACTATTATGACTCAGAGTTGTGGGAGAAAACGGGACAAATAGTATTATGGGACTGAGTAGTGAAATAAGGTGACAGTCCTGTATATATGGGACGTATGGCAACCCTAAGTATAATGAGCACGGAAATGACAAGAAGTTACTTGTTAGTGATTTTTTGAAGTCTTTTTCTTGTAGTGAAGAAGTGACTTTCCAGGAATAACATGTAAAACCACATTATATATACTTATAAAAGGCGGTGTGTGTGTGTCTGTGTGCGCGATATCCAGACGAATCTATTGCATTTACAGCCATGAAATTTGGCACACAGGCAGACGTAATGGTGACTCAATGCACCTGGAAGCCAGAATTTTAAAATTTAATCTAGAAATTTTTTTATTTAATGTTTTTATTGTTTTGGGTCATTTTTGGTACGTTTACGGCTGTGGTATCTTTTCTCATGATCGTTGAAAAACAATTAATGCACCATCGGATAGAACAAACAATTTTCGTTCTAATGAAGTTTGTTTTGAATTTCCAACATAATTTACTAAATTTTGAAAATTTTTTAAATAATAGTCACTTTTATGGAAATTTTTTATAATGATTTCTTCAAATTATCGCATCTGACGTTCTAACAACTCTATAATTTTCATTTTTTTTTCAGCTTATAACTGGAACGTTTCTGTCGGATTTAAAAGAAGAACGGTTAAAATATCTTATTCCGTTTTTTTTAATTAATTTTTCCCTGATAAGTTCAAACAGTTTTTTTTGAGCGAGGTTTCCCAGCGAGAGTTTCTCCGGACGATCCCAGAAAGCACCGTTGCTTCCTCGCAGGAGGTGACGTAATATGCTTTTATTCCCAGCCTGCATTTCTACAATCGGATTCCCTCCGGTGGCGTCATGTTGTATGGGCGTAAATTGTAGGAAATTTTGTGCTGGTTATTTTGGTACATAATGATGATGATATACAAAAAATTGAACTATATTATGAATTGAAAACTGGGGGGGGGGGGGGTTTTGTCATATTTTGGCCTATAACTAAAATTCTAACAAAAAATTTTGGTGGCACACCTCATATTCTTAATCAGCAACCAAAACAAATGGCGTGAGGCTGTTTTTTCAAACAGCCGCTTACGTTAAAGGTGTAGGACTACTTTACTCGCGTGACTCTTTTGCTTCTCGTAAGTTTTTAAGTTTAAATAAGGTTTTTTTTTTGTAACTTCTGTTGTTACCCTTTATCTCTAAAATAAGACATTAGTTATATTTTTAACATATGTAGTTACGGAGATATAAAGGATCTCCCGTACCAAGTTTTGTGGCGTTTTGCGTGTGAATCAATTTACTTCCTAAGACCCCAATAGGAGGAACGTAGTCCTACGTTAAAACATTAAGGAGCAAAAAATTACAACTCCGCCAGAATTTGATTTAAAAAACTACCTAATGACTGGACTACTGACAGAAAGCCAAAAAAAAAGAGCCAAATGAGAATAGCAAGGGCGTAAGTCGCGCCAAGCGAGAGCTGTAAAAATCGCAGCTCGAGTGCTTCTAAATTCAAAGGGAGAAAGGGTTGTTATTTTCTTCCGACTGAGCGCTAGCGTTGCTCATTGAGCGAATTTTGATCCTTAGGAGGGCAAAACTCTATGCAGTTCTAGTCTGTCTTTCTCTTAATTCTTGATTGATTTTTCCGTCTTCCTTTTGCATTTTTTATTACTTTTCTCCCCAATTTCCTTGATCATTGAACTATCAAAGTAGAAAAGTAAGCCAATTAGAATAAAACGAAAATCCAAGCTTTTAAAATAATTTCAGGGTGACTTTAGCTCTGCAGCCGTAATGGATAAGCCGCCACTGTATGGACGTCGAAACTTTTCAGTTTAAAGCCAAAAATTTAATTTACCGTCTGATAGTTACCAAACCTTCAGAGTAAATGACAGAAGAAATAAGAATATCTTTCTTTAAGAACACCGTACAATTTTTAGTTTAGTGACATTTAATCTGGAATGCTTTCTGCTTCGTTGAATGTCGACAATTTTTCGAATAAATCAGTATTTCTACTTGATTGGATGTTTTGAATGAATGGTGCAACAGCCAAATTCGACTGCGCTGCACCATCTTCTTAAAACAGGAAAACCATGACAAGCGACTCTTCCATGAATATATTTGTCTAAGAAAATTCAATTCATAGATTTTTTAGTAGAGTTTTTTTTAGTAAATTTTAAAAGATTAAAAAAATGAACCATTTGGCACGAAATTGAATTATGCTGAATTTAAAAACTACATTAAAGTGAAATCTATGATTTTATAAATATTTTAAAGAACAACAGAAAAATTGCTTTTCTTGTAAAAAATGGATCAAGATTTATCTGAACACAAAACGGTCTTTTCAAAAGATAAAACAAGATTTTTTTTTCCTCGTATATAATCAAAGAAAAAGTAATCATCTTTTGAATAATAACAATACTTTCTCTTTTCTTACTTAAAAATTCGATCTCGAGATTCTGTTGATCTCCACGCTTTACACCTAATTTTTTCCCCTCATATACGAAGTATAAGCAAAGAGAATGTATTGTAATCATCTTTTGATGACAACAATAGTTTCTCTTTGCTTAACTTAAAGATTCGATATCGAGATTTTGATTATCTCCATTTAGACTTCCCCGAATGCGAGAAAATATTTATATTTTTAATCAAGTCTGTAGTTTTGTCCGTGAACACGGTAACTCAATAACGAAATTTACCATAGGGACCGTTCAAATATTACGTAAGCACCCAAGGGGGGGAGGGGGGTTGCGATTTGCTTATTTTTGCTGACAAGGGGGGAGGGGGGTCAAAAAATACTAAAAACATGCTTACGTAATATTTGAACGGCCCCATATGAATGAAATTCGGCATATTGCTTCATCACCATTATTGTAAATATAGGTCAAATTTCAGACGAAATCAGTTCAATGCTTAACTGTCTGATATTAAGTCTATTCGTGCATAAGTGAACGCGAGAACTCAAAATCACAGCAAGCTAGATAATTCAATTCAGGGGTCTTATACCAAAATGTAGATTTGTATCAAATTTTGGACACAATCTATCAGCGCAGAGGGGTCCATAATGCTCGTTTCTCTCACTACACAACAAATTTAAAACATAAAGTTTGACATGTTGTGAAAGTTAATGAGAAAGTAGTGGGGAGAACAGTCCTGCTAACTTTAAATCACAATTGTTTGATTATAAAGGAAACAAAATAGAAAGAATTAATATACATTACCGCCTTTATATTTTTATTTATCAGTCATCTGAAAATTACATTTGACAATTTTCTGCTTTGATTTTTTAGTACCATATTTTCATAAATGAGATTCCCAGTATGATTATTTTACAGCATAATGTGTGTAATAACGCTTTTATTATTCCTACAATTTGAACAGAATTAACAGCATATTCCGTTCGTTACAGGTTGCTCTCTGCTGACCTCAAATGGATTGTCTTCGATTATACAGTTAAGAAATTTACGAGAACTCGAATTGACGAATGTTCCGGGCGCCTCTCAAGAGCTGTTCGAATACTTGAGGGGACACTTACCCACCTGCTTGATCATCGAATAGAGAAATCACCGTCCTTCAGGAAACAGACGAACCACTTCCGTCAACAACAAAGTAAACAAGCGAGCCAAGAACCTGGCTGCTGTCTACGATCCCAATAAACAAACTATCTTATTGAGCCGCTGAAATTCCGAATACTATTTTGTTTGTTCTTTGTCATCAGCCATTTGTTCTGCATTCACAATCATCCGAGAGAAGAAAAAAAAAGAACAATTCTTTCTCAAGAGCAATTTCGGAAATAATAAAAACCATTGCCATTCCGAGCAAAATAGTTTACTTTTTCGCAGACGATATTCTGAAAGAAGGTTTTTAATGTACGCATGCGCTTGTACAGCAAAACGTTCTGAACGTTTATTAAGAATTTTAATCAATTTGAATGTGAAACAAAATGGCTCGTTAAGGTCATTCCTCTTCTGGCGTGATTGTGGTAGCGATTGGATACCTGCCAGAAAGAGAGCGTTGTCGAGTTAATAAATAAAGATTAAATCGATCCTTTTGGCAACAGTACGTGTAAGCGGAAGATGTATATTTCGAAATGTCACATGACGTCACTTTCTTCGTTTCGATTTTTGCTTTTAACACTTCAAGCCATCGAGCTGATATTTCAGCCTTTTCTTGAATGATATTTCCACGTTTTTATGTGCCATTTAGAATTGTAAACTAGGATTTCGTTTTAAAGAAAGATTCAATAATGTAGCTGCGATGTTCTATGCAATGTTTCAAGATAAACGAAAATTGTGATTATTTCACATTCTAGTGTTGTGTTCCAAGCTTTGGATTGACAGAACTCATAAGTGAACAAATTTGCAGAGCAAAATTGTACTATTCCTGTACAGATCCAAACACCTAATTGCAATCTGCAGGAATTAAGCAAACTTCAAATAAATTTTTAATGTAATTTTATCTGAATCTTACTATGCTCGAAGGTCGAACTGTCACAAAAACAACGATGCTCCCAAACACTGTTATGCATTTTATTTACAAAATTTTCACAGGTTTTGAAATTTACAAAAAGTTTCCAAAATTCTTATACAAAATACTACTTAGTAAATTAATGGTACAAATTTTGTTACTGCTAATTATAATGTGTTGAATTAGGGAGCAAAATTTTAAATATTTTAAAATTCGCAATATGATGTGAGTAAAAAGAAAAATATGACACATGGCATAAGAATTTATACACATTTTCAAAGTTTTGAGAATGCTTTATAATAAACACACAACTTTGTGATGGCATAGCATATGCAACAGCAAATCTTAGTTCAAAAATAATAATGGATTACAATCTGTTCAAATTGTGAAAATACATATTGCAACACATAGATCTTAAGTAATAATTTTGTAATCAGCCATACAAGGTACTCAAAAAAGCGCAATAAAATATAATAGGATTCGAAAGAAGAGAATGTTCACTAGAACTCGAATATATTTTTCTCACTGGCAATCTGCAAGTTTACTCTTAGCGTGTGGCAGCATGGTTCGATTCCTTTTCTCATAGCGCCGATGAATGGAAATCATTTTGTAATGTACACCTCCATTAGATGTACATATGAGCATTGGCTGCACGTACAGTTATGTAAACCTTGTAACATAAATGCGAATAATGTTCCCTAAGATTCAATTTCAGCATAATAAATATTGAAAATAAGTGTTTGTCCTTCCTTTGTTTTGTATTTTGTTCCGATGCGTCAATAACTGCTCTGCAGTCTGCATATTCACACCAAATTCTAGCTTGTATATCTTCCAGCATTTTTTTCTTTTCTTTTCTTTCTATAAAAGAATCAACATTTTATTTGAAAGCAGGGCTTCTTACACTTCAATTTCGGGCATTCCGCAACCCTATTTTGGGGCTAAAATAAAACTGTGTGTGATCTCTTGTTTGAAAAAGTATTCATTAATGTTAAAAAGAATTTCAATTAAAAAATTATTCAGCAAAATTCTATATATATATTTTTTTTTTTAAGTTCAGATTATTGTGTCAAGAAAGCCAAATATTATTGCTTCTATTTCATATTGTTAATGCCACATGTGACCAAGGCCCCATTTTCTTTCGTTGCCACTGTATTGAAAACACACTGTGGTGCTAACGCAGCTGCAAGTAGAAATCAAAATTTCTGATGATTCCCAGATAAACTGCTGGTTTAATGTTCCAACTTTTGAAACATTAGTCTATTCATAGTAGATCTAAATTGTACCAAATTACATCAAGTTTTACAATATCTTTGTGCTACTAAAGAATAATAAAGCAAATTTTTAACTCTGCTTCAGAATGAAGAAAAGCATCAAAATTTAATTAACAAAATCCTAAAAGAAAGCTCATTTTTCAAACAGATTAAGCTTTAAAATTTAATCTCCGAAGAGAAAAAAAAAAATCTCAATTTAAATATAGGATTTACTTTCTCCACATGAAAAACGAATTTACAATATGTTATCATTTTCCAAAATTTGTTCGTAATTTTATGCGAAGAGGTCAAATTTCGAAATTTAATGTTGTATTTATATTTTCAAAAATAAAAGTATTTTAACATCTTGACTATCAACCATAAGATAACTCATGATGGTTAGATCTCTTCAAAATGTCAACAATCTAAAATGAAATTTTAGAATGAGTTAAAATTATCACCACCTAAATTTCTCTCAAAGTATTACGGCAAAAAATATTTAGGGTTTCTTCTTAACATTTTTAAACAGTGCTGGACAAGTGAATTTGCTTCTCTTTTAATGTATGCATAAAAGGTCTGAGGGAAAAAATCGTTATTCAAGAATTTATACGAATACCTGATGGGTTCTTTTTTTGAAACAGAACAATATCAGTGAAATTTTCTATCTACTAAAAAGTTCTCTTTTTTTTTTTGTCATTATAAGTTAGTGATTACCAATAAAAAAAAATGGATAAGAATTTCAAATACTAAGCCGACACGTTTAAATTACACATATCATTAACTAAAAACTTCAACTTTTGCATTTTGAGTATAATATAAAGAAATGCTTAGATTTCCAATTCACTCGAATAAGACATTGTAATATTACAGAGAGAATGATCATTTTTGAAGCTATTTACAACTTATATATAAACCCATGACAACAGAAACGAAACAAAATAACATTGTGAACAATATTTTTATTTGGCATAACAGTTTACAAAAATACTTTGTTTTTCAGCATGTTGACAATTCTCATTTATACAAAAAAAATATCAAAGATAAGATTTCGCTCCTCAAATGTTTGCTTGAGACTACACAAATTACTGATGAAGTTTTGAAATGATTGCTTCCGAAGGCGATGATGTAATGAAGCTGCATGACATATCTGTAAATTCCCCTTGACGAAATATTGATATGTAAGGCTTGATGGCATTGAAAGGATTGACAATGCTTAATTTAATGCCATCGTTTGACTTGGAAATTTCGAATGATAAACCTCACCTTAAATACAGACCCAAAGAAGAAAAAAATATATAATGCTCTGCTCTTGACTTTCCTTAACATATCCACTTAACACACTGACTGCTGAGCCTATTTTGATGAAATCTGTTATCTTGTAATTGGAAGTCAACATGTTAAGAATGTCCCTCAAGTAGTCAAAAATAATTGTGATTGTGCTATTATACCTAACGTTTTCGATTGGCATCAATAAAAATACTAAAAGTATCCAAAGTTATCTTTTCAACTGAAGGTTTGGCTCTTTTTTTTTAAATTTTTATTTTTAATTTTTTCAGAAAAAATTGATGCTTTTAGTTAGCCTAATAGATTACTATCGGAACACAAGAAATATTCCACAAACACGAGAAGATAGCCATTTTCGAATTTAAATATCACTGATTTTTGTTGCAGCTCATAAAATGTCTTTAAGATCTCCATAAATATGTATATGTCTCTTCCCTCAGAAGCCAGACACAACCTCATAAAATGGACTACCGAAGAACATTCCATTCTTTAATTCATCCCACAAGATGTCTTTCGCAAATTTAAATAAAGTGCAAGATTACATGCACTAACTTAAGAAACGAAAAGAACAAAATTCAGATTCATAATGGATAAAAATAGTGGCAGAAACTCGGAGTTAGATCATTCCATGTCCACCAATAAATGTATAAATTTTAAGAAAATATAATTTTTTTCTGGATAATATTTTTTTTTGCACATGAAAATGTGGTAAAGTGAATAAGTAAACTCT
Organism: Araneus ventricosus; assembly: GCA_013235015.1. Taxonomy (NCBI): domain Eukaryota; kingdom Metazoa; phylum Arthropoda; class Arachnida; order Araneae; family Araneidae; genus Araneus; species Araneus ventricosus. The sequence goes on from BGPR01010502.1 coordinate 17,702, forward strand.
GTCCACTGTACCATGCCAGAAATTTCGGCATTCACAGAAACTACAAAAAATTTTCCACCATAAAATCTCCAGCAGACAATTTTGACGACTCCCAGTGGTAAAAATACATAAAATTTCATTTGGCCTACTCATTTTCTATTAAAAAATATGTATAAATATGTCTGCTAGCTGTGACCTATTCTGCATTTTTATCGAAAGCATGCAAGTGTAAATTATCAGAAAATTTTTGGTAAAGTAGATCAAAATGGGTACATCTGTAGAACTAATGAATGTTAACAGGACGAAGAAGAGAAAATCTGCAAACACTTTATATGAGAATTTACCATCTAAAAACTTTGGCAGAAATGAGAACTTCATTTTGTCAAATTGTTGAAACAAGTTATAATTTACCTACCTTTTCATCAATGCTATACAACAAGAAGGGTACTGGACTAATTTAATTTTTATTTATTCTATAAATAAGTAATAAGCATAAACCAGATGTTCCAATATGAGATTCTCAAAAAAACTGCATTTTCAGAAAGCATACTTACTTATGCAAGCAAGGTGGTGGAAATTCCATTAGTACCACAAAACCAATAGCTATGGCGGAATTAACACAATATAATTTCTTTTAAGTCTTGAAGACTTCAGAAACTATAAATAAAATATTCATCTAAAATTTGAAAAATCCTCAAAATTTAATACACCGTTTCTTTAAAACCTATTTAAAGAGGATGAATTAAAACCCTAACCCTCTACAACAGCCCATTTTTATTGTTCATCATATAAAAGTTCTTTGACAATTAAAAAGGCCAAAACCTATCAAAAAGATGAATAAATTTTAAAAGCAAAATTTTAAGAGCTGTAAATAATTATCATAATCTTGCAAATAATCTTACAAAAGATGGTACTTTCCATTTTTGTCACTGTCTAAACAATCCAAAACTATTTTATTTGGAAGTAAAATTATTTATTAAAACGCATGGCTTTAAAAGGCTGGAAATAAAATGCCGTATAAAAGTAGGGGTGGGTAGCTAAAATCAGTTATTTATTTCATAAATCTCCAGATTCATTCGCAGTATTATTTTCAGAAACCTATACTGATAAGTGCATGCATAAAGTTGAAACGAGATCTACATTAAGATATACAGTAACGGCAAAAAAAAGAAATCACATTTTTGAGGTTTAATTGCTCTTTTGTACTTGCTTTTCTAAAAATAGCACAGACCCAATAACGTAACTAGGCAGTATGGGGGGGGCCCCAGCAAATGTTTAGGGCAAGGCCTTTAGAAAATTAGGTTCATCACAATCATCTATAATAGAATTACGCAGAGAAATCTGACAATCACATGGTTTGGTTTGGCTGCATGCCAGAGATTCAGAAGGTCTGTCTACAAATTAGGGATACTGTTTTGATTCTGTGATGATTTAATATCAAATAGGAGTTATGAAGGGGCGTTTTTTTTTTTTTTTAGCTGAGTTTAGCAGTTTTCTTTTTTTATTTTATATTGATTAATAACAAATAGAAGTTATACTAGAATTCATTTATTTTTCCACTATTCAGATATCTTTATTTTCGCTTTTGTTAAAAAAGGATCTTTCATTTTCGTACTTAATTTTGGAATTGAATATTTATTTCTTAAATCCTAGTTTGTTATAAAAGTACTTCATTTTTTGTGATGCTAAGACACTCTTTATAATACTGTTATTGATTTTAAAGAATCTTGTAATTTAGAAGGTGTAAGGAAATTGCTCTGCATTTATTTATATTAATAAATATAATATTAATATTATTTTAACAAATAGTTCAATTTTCATTTACATTCAGATTATGGGGTAGTACATGAACAGTATGTATGTACCTATTTAATTGTAATACTTCAAGTCAGAACCCCTTAAGACCATTTATAAGGCATTTTGCTAGTCTTGCCAAACTATAGTTACACCTGCTAAAAAATTAATCTCAGTGAGTAATATTTTTCATTTGTTGGCCCTTTCATAATACATTCTTTGTTTGAACGGGAGAACAGTTGGCATGTCCGACAAACTTTCGTTTCCGATTTTTTAAATTTACAATTTATTCTCATCAGCACTTTTTTACTACGCTATACTGTAATGAAAAATACTTAATAAATCCTGATAATTTTGACTCTTGATATGCATGGTTTGAGTATGGTTTTAACAAGCAAATAACATGTTTCCTTTTGAATAAGATAACACAATTTTTTTTTATACACTATGTTCATACGTGCTATCACTTTATCAACAATTTAATAATCCAAAAGTTTGCAACACTTAATACAAGTTCGAAAATCTACAGTATACGAGTCTGTGAAAGTAAATCTGACAACCATGAATTGAACAGTTCAAATTATATCAAAAACTATTTTATTTTATTATATTCATAGAATAAAAAAATAATATAAGGTCATGTAAAAAGAAATAAAAAAGGGTGTCCCCCAAATAGTTCATTAAAGGAGACATCTAATACTGTTTAAAATGTAATATTAAAACATAGCTGCTTTAGAAGCAAAACTGAGAATAACTTTTAAAACTGGAAATCTAGCATGCTGTCTCTTCTTATCTTTTCAAGTTTAGTTGATATCTGTAAGATAAGAAAATAATAATTCACTAAACAGGAGCTCCAACTAAAATAAATTTATAAAAGGCATTATGCGTCAGAAATGCTATTCCCAACGAAAATCTTCACTCTCCAATACACAAGCTCAAAAATTAATACTTGTAACAGATATAATTATCCTGCAGACGGAACTTCCTCGCTCCCTACATTTTTGTTTACAAAGAACACTTAATTCTAAGACACTAAGATGTGCTGAGCATTTACTGTTCATTTGAACCAGTAAATTTGTCATTTTTGTATAATTTGTAAATAACTGTAAATATTCACTTCATGTTAATTAAAGCTAATTAGTTTACTTCATGGAGCCCATTTATTTCAACCTGAAAGGTATGTATTATTTAACAATTTATTTTAAAGCCAACTCGGTTATTCAAACCAAAGGTGTTGAGCCAGTCATACACTCGATTTTCTTTTACAAGCTGTAAGTTATCTTGCAAATGGGTACCAACAAAAATGAAAGCAAGCTACATCATATGGTTTTTTTTTTTTTTTTTGCTATATTTAAAGATTTTGTGTTTGAATAACTTATATAATGGTTCAATTTCTACCAATTTACAAAGACTGGGTATATAGACAAGACTTGCATGACAATGTGAAGGAATGCAGTAGTAAGTTAAAAACCCCCCCCCCCTTATTGGATTAGACTATTTTCATTATCATAGGCATACATGCAAGGTATATACTATATTTTTCTGCAGTAAAACTGTACTCAAATAAAGAAAGCTACAGTTCTGTAAATAATGTCCATTTGCATTAAAGTGCCTGTGTACTGTCATCAAAACTGATTTCACCCTTCACCCCTTTAATTAAATTATTGGTGTATGTAGAGGATCATTTTATAAACTAAACATATGAAACTCTTCACCTTTGTAAATGACTTTTAAATAGTATTCTAGATAAAAATTCCCAATTTCCAAGATTTGCCACTAAGTGCACTGCAATTAGCTTCAGCTGATAGTGTATGGCCACTTTACTATGGGCAGACATAACTTCCACAACTCACTCTTTATTAGAGCATAATTCTTTTGTGTGAAAGTATAACACCCTATGCACAAATCTCATGTCTCAAATTTTGAAATACTATTGTCTGACACAAGGAGTTTTTCATGGTTTTTAGATCAAAAGTCTGATCCGAGACAGCAAACTTAAATTGTTTTGACCCCAGCTAAATTTAATTTTTCGGAAACATCTAAAGCAAATAGTGCTCGAAAAGATGCACAGGTAACTAAAAAGTTGAGAATCAACAGAAAATACAGAAGCATTATAACTGACTTTTGCCAAACTTGTCTCATGCAAATCTCCTTTTATGAATAATAAAGTATAAATTTTGTGTGAGAGTGCATCTCATATTGGTTAAGAAAATCCATAATCCCATCCCTTTGTAGCACCTTCCCACATATGGCTTTGAATGCAATCTCTCATAATTTAGGGAGAAGTTTTGAATTAGTTGAAAACCAAAATTCCATGCACAGAAGTCAATTTTATAGTAATAATGATTATTGACTCGACATGGTTAAATCTTAAAGAAATTTTGAAGTTTGTAGGGGTGAAGACACCAACGCTTATTAGAATATCTAATTTTGATATCTTAAAAAGGTAGATCAATACGCAATCTTTTTCAGCTGAACAGCCCCAGTAACTATAGGATCAATTATTAGTAATGGCATAGGAAGGGTAAGAAGGGCTCTCTCCCTATGATTAGCAATATGATTTTTGTTATGATATTTTTTGCCCTGCTGTCAGGAACAGAGGCTTAGGGTGGTGTTCTGTCAGCATCAGTGATATAGCAAGGATAAATGGGACCCAGGGTACGGTATAAAATTTTTTTGTCCCCTAATCGGATTTGGCTGTAAAAAAGCATCATAAAGACAGTAATAGAGGGTGTCTGAGAAAAATCTTTATTATTCTAAACATTAATAACAAAAAATGAGAAAGGTGGCAAAAGAATGAAGAAATCTAACAGGGTTTTTTTTTTTTACAATACCTCCATGTAGTTCTACACGAGCTCCCTTAATAGCACAATGATCCGTCTGTGCTCGCCAAGAGTTTTTTCAACATTTTCTGTGTAATTGTAATTGATTGATAATTGTATCCTTTCCTTTAAAATGGAAAAATCAAAAACAAACAATGTCTTTGACATAACTCCACAATAAGAAATCGGTACTTACGTATTAACGCCACCGAAGCTACAGATTTGGCGGTTTTTAAGTGCCGCCAAATTTGGCGGTTTTTGTACTTACGTATTAACGTCAATTTGGCGGTTTTTAAGTGGCGCCAATTTGGCGGTTTTTGTACTTACGTATTAACCCCAATTTGGCGGGTTTTGTACTTACGTATTAACGCCAATTTGGCGGGTTTTGTACTTACGTATTAACGCCAATTTGGCGGTTTTTAAGTGCCGCCAACGCCACCGCAGCTACAGATTTGGCGGTTTTTAAGTGCCACCAATTTGGCGGTTTTTGTAAACAAGATTGCTCTTTATTGGTGCATTACCGCCAAATCTGTAGCCTCGGTGGCGTTAATACGTAAGTACCAAGAAATCTAGTGGAGTTATGTTTGGGAGATCGTAGAGGCAAAGGTATTTATCCTCCATGACCAATCCAATGATCGCGAAACACTGTATCAAGTAAGTACCATCCTGCTAAAACAAAATATTTGACTGTAAATCGTCTTCTCCACTAAAATAAGAATGGACTGATTACAGTGTTGTATAAAAGACCACACCAAACATCAAGTTTGGGGTTGTCTTGTTTATGTTCAACTGAAATGTGTGGGTCTTCAGAGCCCCATATCCTAAAGCTATGGCGATGAACCTTTACAGATATACAGATTCATCACTGAAGCAGACTCTGTTTAGGTAGCTTTCATCTTCAATCTCTTCTGACAAAGTGCATGTAAAATGAAATCAGTATGAATTGTCATCTGCTTTCAAAGCTTTAGCAATTGCATTTTATAAGCTCGCAACCTTAATTGTTTACAGTTACTACAAACTATTAGATTTCTTCATTCTTTTGCCGTAAACTACATTTCATTTCACCTTCTCATGATTTACTATTAATGTTTAGAATAATAAAGATATTTCTCGGACACCCTGCATTTCCTTCCCGAAAATCCAGACTCAATTTGATAAGAAGAAAAATTTCTTAAAATACTGTTCCTGTTCTCAAAGCTTTTTTTAGTGACCAGTCATCGATTTAGGCATATATGAAAAGCAATGAATTCAAAAAGTATTACAAAAAATTACCTCATTTCAGCAATCACTCCAAAGTTCTGGTTTATTTTCATTTTTAATACCATACTTATTCATTATTATTATTGAAAGAATCTGAAATCTTTCGAATTCTTTCTAATTCTTTGAATAAATTTAATTTAAGAAATGAATTTGAAAACCTAAGCTGACAAAATAATATAATTCACTTACCATAATTAGACTAAAAGCATGCCCTGTTAAAAAAAAAAAGGAAAGAAAGAAAAAGAATACTATACCTGAGTAATATCTTTCTCTTCCATTTCCCGGCAAATAATCTCCTGAAGTCCTACCTCCAACCCGAAAAATTCATCAAGAAAATCTCCATCGACTACATTCTGTAAAAATAAGAAGTGCTCATACTTACTTGTTACGACATTTGCTAAATTCATGTCTCTGTTAAAGCATGTTTAATCTGGTATGTTCATCTTAAATGAATAACAAACTCATTCCCGAGGATGCAATACCAATTTACACATTGCCAATATAAAGAGCACCACAACTTCTTGTTGAAACAAATACTGTAATTCTTATTAAAATACACCAATCTAAAATTGTTAATAAAATAAAAGAAGTAAAAAAATGTGCAATGGGCAGCACAATGCTCATTTTAAAATTATAAATAAATCTAGATTCCAAATTATTCTTTACTACAGACATCAGAAGTTGCAAATGCAAATGTGAAAGCAATAGTACTGAATGTATACAGATCACCTTTTCTGGTAGTCTAAGATACAATATGGATGTCTGGTTTTGCAAGTCATCATACATCTATTTGGAATATTGTAAAGATACCACCGTGGTCTAGACAGCCAAAGAGTTCCAAGTTCAAGACCCAATCCTGCTAAAGATCCACCATGTATATGGGCCTGACGTCTTGAGTCAAACATCCCCGACTAGTGTGGTACCCACAACCCACCCAAGGTGTTTAGAGTCCACAAGGATGGACAGGGAACTGGTGTGGTGCAGAAGCTTGGAGAGGAGGTGCTAGCTCGGGTGTTGTTCCCATCATCCCACTGCAGCTCAAAATTACAAGGTCCATCCCAATACAGCCCTTGTGTTTCTTCAAAAACTCGATGTTAATATAACAAAACTAAACAAGAGTATTGTAATTTGAAGTAGTATCACACATCCAGGGTGGCTAAAGAAACTGAAAAAAATTTCCCCGACTTTTCCCCGATTAAACTTGCAACATTTCCCTGATTTACAGCTACTAATTATATTAGTTTCCTGCTTTCTCCCTACTCAGAATCACTGTATGTGTACAATATACATTATTAAAAACACTTTTACCAGTTATTTAATATTAAAAAAAAATATGAAATTTAATTTTGAAAAAATGGAATGAACATCCTAAAAAAATGTATTAAAACAGTACATTACATTTCTTATATAAAAAAAATACTGGGAATTTTAACAAAATACTTTGCTTCTAAAACTGCATAAGAATTTTAAGAAACAATAAAAATACTCTTTGCAATACAAGTTAAATTATGTTAACAGTAAAAGGTTATTATGATCTTTGCTCAAAACGTTAAAACAGTTAAATAACTAATTAGTGCTCTTTGCATGGGTATCAGAATAACATGTTGCAGCATAAATATAAAAATAGTATAATTATACGTACCTAATAATATATATTTTAGCAAAGATTTAATCAAGAGAAACTGCCAAAATATTACTTCAAATCTTTACTCTTTAACAAATCATAAGCAATTAATTGCTCTAATAAAAAAACTTATGCTTTTATAAATGAATATAAGTTTTTTTTTAAAAATTCTATTTATTATTACAAATAATGCTAGACATAAGATACTAATTTGTAGATAATAACTATTAATTTTCCCTGATTTTTAGATATTTTTACGAATTTCCCTGACTTTGCCATGATTTTTCAAGAACGATAAAATTCCCCGACTTTTCCTTGATATCCCGGTTCTGTCGCCACCCTGACATCCAAGTGCTGCCACTAAAATTCCAACAAAAATTATTGGTGGCAAACCTCAGATTTATAATCAGCACCCGTAAAAACATAAAAGCAAAAAATTCCAACTCTTCCAAAATTGGATTTTAAAAAACTACTTAACTACTGAGAAAAAGCGAAAACAGGCCATATAAGGAAGTCGCGCCAATCGTGAGCTGGGAAAAATGCAGCTCAAATTAATGCAATTTTAAGCAGAGAAAGGGTCGCTTTTCTCCTGCTTCACGTTGATCATTGTGTTAATTTCGGATCCTGAGGACGGGTAAAACCAGGGTTCGTACACATTTCAATTAAAATCAAGGACTTTTAAGGACTAAAAAAACCAAAACTATGGAACCATGGACAAATAAAGGCCATCTGTAACTCCTCCCTTATTTTCCAAAGTGTATGCGATGGATATGGATTCGTAGAACGCTAGCAGTGTCGTCCCCCCACCCCCACCGCATTCCGCGAGAGCCACGTCGACCGAGATTAGAGCTGCCGAGATGGAGGAATTAGAAAAACGATAATCGGTGAAATTTTAAATTTTTTAATAATGACAGAGTAAAAAATAAGGACTTTCAAGGACTTTTTAAAAATGGGGCATAAAAATAAAGATTTGTAAGGACTTTTAAGGACTAAATGTAAAAGTAAGGACTTGTAAGGACGCATACGAACCCTGAAAACTTTTTGCAGCTCTGGTCCGTCTCTCTTAATTCTTGATTGATTTTCCATCTTCCTTTTACATTTTTTATTCTGTTTTGCCTTTTTCGTTCATCACTGAATTCTCAAAGTGGAAAAGTAAGCCAATTAGAATAAAAACGAAAATACAATATTTTAAAATAATTTCAGGGGGGAGAGACTACAGCTCTTATGGATCAGCCACCACTGATACTAACTCATAGAACACACTCTGCAACACAGACTGAGCCCTCCTTAACATCTGCTTTACTCAATGTTTTCCCTGTTGAAAATACATGAAATATGACTAATCAAAGCATTATCTGTAAGTGAACAAGTTAAACTATGGTATACGTAAATACTGTAGAGTGTACTGAAAGATAGGAATTTTGAACATCAAAATCTTTGGGATCAGAAATTTCAAACCCAGTTTTCATGACTTCAAATCAATAAACATGTGTTGTCAGCATTGCTTATACTGCCTTGTACTTGCTACAACATTGCATGTCTGTTTAAACATATACTGCTAATCTTGTGAGAGATGATGGTATTTGATTTATTTTAGTTATGCTGGATTGCAGTAGCTAAATACAGGGTGTCTGAGAATTGTGGGACACGTTCCAAAAATCAATTTTAATAAAAACCTCATAATGTTACAACTATGTTTTTTTAAAAAATGAGAGCAAATTAAAAAGTATTTTTTTCAAATATGTAACGTGGAGTTACAGCGTTCTAAATTTGCTACAGCGAGAGAATTCAGTACGTAATGACTACCAATCGGCAGAAGCAGATGCACGTTTTCTGGTTTCCTTTTTTAGTTTTTCTTGAATATCTCAAAAATATTGTTTTCACACTACATGTGAATTAGCAAATTAAAGAGCCTAAAATTCCCTACAAATGCATGCCTTTATTTTTCGTCTAGCTTTAATATTTTTGCAGATAATGCCTCTCAAAAATAGGAGATTTTCAATAATTTATGGCCACCTAGACCACTGTAACGGGCGTTTCCTGTCTGAAAAAAAAAATTTTGAAATATGCTTTCATTTAACAAAAAAAACATGGTTGTAACATTATTAGGGGTTTTTAAATTAATTTTTGAATTGTGTTCCACAATTCCCCAACACTCTGTATATTTATTTCATAAAATTCTGAATATTTCTCTGCCAATTAATTTATTATACAAACTGACTATGCATCTTCAATAAACTATATTTATCTAAACGACCTTTTCTTAGTCTACCTAATCATAAATATCACTGCTTCATGGCACCATATATCTGGTTTTCCATTATCATCCAGATTTTCTATCCATACAGACCATCAAATTGCTGAAAATGGGCACAGAAAATACTAAAATTTAAAATATTAGACACATTATATTGTTTTCACACTACATGTGAATTAGCAAATTAAAGAGCCTAAAATTCCCTACAAATGCATCCCTGTATAATTGTAATCATTTATACAGGGATGAGATTGGCAAAAAAGCAAAAAGACTGAAATCATACACGAGCAAAAAATCTGTACCATAATTTATACGCGAAAGAAGTAAAACATCAAAACATGCAACATGATGAAAATATTACACTATAATAATTAATAACTTAATTATTTATAATTCAGTATGTATAAATAAGAAAAATAATATTAAATAATTCACATTAAAAGTTAACAAACAAGTTTAACACATAATTAGGGACATCTTCAAATACAAAATTAGACATTAAAACATATTTACCACATGTACATCACTGAGATGCAACATTCACCCAACAGAAGTCTGGGAAGAATTATATTTAATAGCCTTTTGATAAAAGTTAGCTCAAAAAATAAATAAAAATAAGGACAAATAATTTCTTTTGCTTCATGCAATTGTGTAAAGTGTACGAGCTCAATTATAATAATGTATCATATACTGATTTCTGTTTTATTTATTTATTTTTATAAATTTTTGCAAAAGTAACAGCACAATGATTTTGCACCTTATAAAGTGAGAGGGGTTGAGAAGTTGTGCAGTATCAATGACAGATTCATTTAGCATTACTGTTATTTGAAACCCTTTGAAGCATTTCCTTAATTGCTAAATAAGTGGTTTTCTTTCGTTTTTTTTATTTGTGTGGCTTTTGTTGGTAACATTGGAGGGCTCCTATCTTTGACAGATTTTTCTTCACTAAAGGATGTGTTTGCATCCTCTGCAAGTTTATTTTCAGTAGAGGCTAAAATTTTTGCACAGTCTTCATTAGTATCTCTTTGTTTAATTACTGGCATAGTTGTCGGGACTACATTATCTCTAGAATGCCTAGGTAAATCGATTTTATTTTTTATTTTGAGAAGATTTTTTTTATGTCATATTCTCTGCTTTTTTGCTGCATTTGCACACAGCTTTTTAGGTGCCTCTCTTGACAGGAGTTTCTTTTTTTTATGTAGTTTATTTATTTGTTTTTGTTTATTTCTTCATCTTGGTACGCCATACAAGATGACCTTAAGTTTTCAACTAATTTTTTTCTTCAAAATGTTCATGCAAATATTTTTTTTTTTTTTTTTTTGCAAAATATGCCACAGAGATTTTGCTTTCTGCAAAAAGGTGGTACTTAATACTTTGAACGGCACTGAATGTTGGAATGTCCATCCTTGTAGAGCTTGCAGATATAATGTTGATTCGTCAGTAGAAGATGAATCGGCTAGTTTCCTAGCCAGTGGAGTTAAGCCGCACTATTGAGCATATTTTCCCAGAATTTTCTTTCGAAAACGTAAGATAGGAAAGTTTCTTTTCTCTGTGTAAAAGCGGAATTTTCGGAAGAAAAAGCAAATTTTTTGCAGGGGAAAAAAATCGGAAATCCGGAAGAGGGAAAAAAAAAAAAAAAACGGAATTTTGAGAGGAAAAAAAAAAGATTTTTTTAAAAAAACGGAATTTCTCCAAAATAACAAAAAAAGCGGAAATTCGCGAAAAAGCGGAAGAATCTCATCCCTGTTTATATCTTTTATCACATATACTCTGATAAATTTCTTTGATCAAGTTTCAATCATTTTGCTCTATTAACTCTTATACCTTAGTTTCCCAGTTACTGCAAACAGCAATGTATATTGTCACTTAACAAGCAACACCATCTATTTTAATTTTTTGAAATTTCAAAAGAGGAAGAAAATACTCAATCTTTCGCAACCAATAACGCATATTTCTGAATTTATTTAATATCTGATATAAACATGAGACTACATGTTCCTACCAGATGTGAAAAAAAATGAAATATTTTACAGGTTGCAAAAAATTAAGTGTTTTCTTCCTCTTTGAAATTTCAAAAAATTGAGATAGGTGGTGTTGCTTGCTAAACGACAATAAAATATGTATATACCATGAAAAATGTGTACACAGCAAGTTTTTTGTAGGTAGGATTTGAGTGCAATTCTTTATACTATTCTGTACTGCTTACCACGACTCCTACCTTTACTTCTACTGATGTTATTCCAAATTATAAATATTTATCTACTTACCTTTTAGGGAAAACATTCAATGAAAAGAAATCTCAATAATAATAAATTTGAAGCCTCCATCTTCCAAAAATTAAAAATAGTGCAAAAAACAGATAGTTAAGAAGATGAAAAATTAAATTGTTTAATTATTTTCAAATAATGAGTTAGATTAGTTAACTAATGAATAGATTCCCATGCATCAGTTTCATTGCCGCAATATCATATTAGGATATTGTTTCCTAATAAAACAGGTCAAAGATTTTATTATTAACATTAAACAAGTTATATGAGAAAGCTACAAAATTAATATACTTAAGAAACTTTTATCTTGTAATTAATTGAAAGAAATATTTAAAGACTGAGCAAGTGTAAGGGAATATATTAACAAAGTGAAATCCGAGATTTTACACAAAAAAAAATGTCCAAAGCTTGGAATTTAGACATATTTATAATAAATGTCTACAGCTGAAGTCCAGATTTTGCATTCCCTTTCTTTCTCTTTAAAAACCTTAAAAATTAATTTAAGCAGTCTTATCTTCAGAGCAGCTGAGTTCATAATTCCTATAGTAGAGAACTATTTTAAAATGATTTTCTGTATCTCAAAAAAACCAATCTTTCACCTAATTACAATTAAAGATCGAAATTGAGCTTTGGAAGATATGAATAGTTAGATTATATTACTAGAGAATTTAATAGCAGTCATAACAGCGTTTTAAAAATCTATTTTTAACACTTTCTGATTCAACAGGAAGAATTTAACCTTTACCTTATACATATAATTCATAAACTTACCTCACGTTTAAAATGACGCGAACGAAACCGGGAATTTGGGAAAATAGGTAAAGTGGTTCTTTTATTATCAATTTCTTGAGCCAATCTCAGCAAGGCTTCATACAAAAAGTTCAAAAATTCTGCATCCTAGAAAAATAAACTATTATTTGACTGCAAATAACAATTGTCAATTCATGAACAATTCGATACAATTACTGTAGAAAAAAAGAAATAGGAAAGAAAGTGCACATAAAAATGTGTAATTTAACCATTTATAAATTAATGCATTCAACTCTGCTTGCTAGAATCTCTCCCACAAGAAGCATGAAGAACTTAAGAAAAACTCCATCGGCTAACGAGAAGGCAAAGATAGATTCCTTTTGACCGGAGATAGAGGAAAAAGAATACCTCAAACTCTAATATATAAGGGTTGGGGCTATATGCAGATGAAAAAGGTTGGAAGAGAATATAATTGATGATGAGAGCTTTCTAACAAGGTATCATATGCATAGTGTAAAACAGTCTAAATTGGGGGTGGGTGGGGAGGATCACATTTCAACTTATAACTTTGAAGTAATTGTAGCTATCAAAAAACTTTCAGTACAAAAGTTTTTTCACCTAATTTGAATTTTTTTTTTTTTTTTTCCATCTTCAATTGTAACGGAATTATGGAGAAATGAATATTTCAATCTCCACCCCTTTTGAGCCCATCTGCGAACTCAATCAAGCTTTTCACCATCCTTACAACATATCCCTTACTGGTAAAAAGCTAGTCAAAATTACTTTAGTTATTGTGTTCACAAGATAATATCGGCAAAGCATTATACATATATATAAATACCTATATATAAACTTTTAAACAAGGAGTGGTTTGGGGTCTAGGATTCATGATTGGTGAAGATCTGCAGAAATTTTCAGGAAGTCGTGTCATGAAAACCATCGCAATAGGTAAAATTCTTATAAGGAATCTCCCTAAAAATTATTAAAACTAAACATTTAAGCTAGATAATCTGTTGCAATACTCAAGTACTTTTCAATCAATATCTACATAAAAAAGAACTAAAGCTACTATCTAAGTCAGGGATTCTCAACCTTTTTTAAATTTTGTACCCACTTAGATATGAATCAAAAATATTTTCACAAATTATGCAACATGATAGCCTGACAGTCTGATTTTAAAGTTCTTGTCTACTAATCTAAAGGTCTGTTGTTCAAACCTAGCAGAGAACTGTAAAACAAACGTATCACATAAATTTTAAATTTCTTCTTGAGAGTGCCCTAGAACATTCTAGAAGCCCCAATGTCATTTCTGCCTGTAATTCACTAAAGAAATAAAAATGTTTCAAGTAGAAACAATTAGTTGTGATATTTTCTGTGTAGGTGTGCTTAATAAATCAGTTCCTCTGAAATTATTCCACTTGGTCATTTCTACATGACAATATATCATCGTCGTTATGGCAAAAGTCACCAAGTCCAAAACTATAGTTTCAAGATGTCTTCAGTTTAAACATATTTTTTTAGTCGTATGATAAATAATAAATAAAATTTTTACAGATTTCTAGCTTCTACGGTTGATTTACTGATGTTTAGATAACTTTCTATCGCAAAATAATTGCAAATTCTAATCGATTGCAGTAGTCCATCAAAAGGTTTTTGTCAACTTGGTGACTTCTACCAAAAAACGACAATATGTACCATTTAGCTATATTTATCAAAAACATATGTACCAAAGAGACAATATTTTACATTTATTTAAACTTTTGTGTAAAAACTGTACCACCAAAAATAATGGGATGTACCATTAGCAGTACATGTACCATAGTTTGAGAAATCCTGCACCAAGTTGTATGAATTTGTTAAATAGAGCAACATCAATTAAATTTATTATTATGTTCGGAGTCTGCATGATAAAGAAAGGAATTCTATAATAATTATTTAAAAACTAGAAAATCACCCATCATGGTATGACAGGTGTAAATTGCCTCTTCATTCGAGAGATTTCCCATCAAATTTGAAGTGTTTAAATAGATATATATGCGAGGGAAATGTTTAACATTTTGGTTGAAAACAAATAAAATAAACATATCTTTTATGATAGGAAATATTTTTTTTATTTACATATTTCTTTAATAAAAAAAACCTCTTGGTAAACAACATTCCGTGTGAAGTATTTTTCGTTGTTTAACAATTTTCCTTGTACTTCAGATGTCTCTGTGTAAATTTTAACGCAGCCAAAAAATATTATCAAATTATATCATCACAAGTGCAATAAATAATCAGATGCATCGTGACGCCCAAACTATATCATGCACACAACATACTACTGACATGATTTACCACTTTCTGTTAAAAAACGGAAATTTGAAACATATGATTAATATAATTTAAAATTTCTCGGGAACTATTGATCATACCAAGATAAATTTTATATCAATCGATAGCAAATTTTATTTCACTATTTTAGGGCTATTAAATTTGAAATTAGAACGACAATTACTTCTTTAAATTTAAAATTACTGAAATTTAAGTGCTCTAACAATGAAATAATGCTTTTTAATGTCTCGCAGTGCTATGGCGCAAATTTTATTATTAGTGATATCAGAGTGTTACCGGATTAGCGAGAGACCGATCTGGGCTATTATATTAGTAATTCTAATAAAAGGGGTTAATGCAGTATTTTACCCACACATACAGAAGCTAGCAAATAAATAACAGTTACTAAGACAAATGAATGCAAATAACAAAACAGAATTATGTTGAAATAAAAAAGAAAAACCTTTTGCCACGACAGAATTCCAACAGATCCCGAGAGAGTCGTATACACCACAGTATCAGGTTCATTAGGAAAAATGTTAAATGTCTGCATGGAAGACACAATTTCTCCAACATGGAAACAACCAAGCAATTTTTCCTAATTAAGAATAAAATTTACTTACAATATGAACTTTAGAATAATAAAAATTACAGTAAATAATTAAGAATAAAATTTAATAGAAAAATTAGGAAACATTTCTGCATTTTGATGAAATATAACAGTATTGGGATAATAAAATGCAAATGTTTGTAAAATAATAAATTCAAATGTATTTTTTTAAAAGTAAGTTCCTATATCAACTATTAACTGTCTATTTAACCTTGCAAGCCACAATTCATACACTCCAATGTCTTCAAACACCAACACTCTTCATATTTTGTATGAATGTTATACTGTATTTCTCTGTTCTGGAAGTAATGAAATATAAGTCAAAAGTTTCCTTGGTTTTGTTCCATTTATTCCACCAAAGTCATTTGTCCATACAACAAATGTACACCATTAATACTTCATATTTATTTTTGTATGAACACAAAGAATATATCCACATAGAATGTTCGGTATAGAACCAAATTCTTATTTTTAACAAAGCAATGATTTCATCTCATTGGAATAGATGCAAACAAGCTTTTCTAAACAAAATTTATCCTCAAACTTCAGTTGCACTAACAAAGCTCCAACTCTAAATATATTTAGCTAGATGTGTACCAAACTAAAAAGGCA
This sequence comes from Araneus ventricosus, assembly GCA_013235015.1. Lineage (NCBI taxonomy): Eukaryota > Metazoa > Arthropoda > Arachnida > Araneae > Araneidae > Araneus > Araneus ventricosus. The sequence continues at coordinate 33,990 of BGPR01010502.1, forward strand.
TTTTTAAAAGTCCTACTCCATTGAGGCAAGTCCTTGCGGTTTCATAGGAATAGAAGTTATAAGATATTTCCTTGCTTTTAGAGTACTATTTTTAATAATATGAAGGAGTGAACTTTTCAGAAATAATTTATTCAGAACAGCTAGTTTATACTTATAATACCGATGGACAAAATGTATTTTTGAAAATGAAAATTGCCCACCCACATGAAGAGTTTATGGGATTCCTATAAATGAGTGTAGAAAATTATGCCGCAAGGTCATGTAAGACTTTTTTTTTTTCTTTTGCAATAGTGTTTCATCTAAAATTGTTCCCGATGCTCGAAACAAACAAGGTGTTGTTTGAGAGAGAAAAGGACAAATGTTAGAAAAAATTAATGGAATCAAAAATTGAGCACAAAATATCTGGGATCAAACCCATGCCTTCCCCCCCTGACTACTTTTTGACAAAAATATTCCCTTCAGAATTCTCAAATGAATTCAAAAGCAAGAATTAAAAGTAAGAAAAGCAAATTATGGCATACATCTTTGAAAAAGGCAAAAATATATAAATCCAATAATATAAATACCATTTCTTTGGTTCATTCCATGAAAAATCATTATGTAGCAAAGTTGTCTAAAATATATAATATTTTATTGCTTTAGGCATCGGTTTATTTTAAATTGTGATGCAGTACACATGTTTAGGATGCTTCTGCAGTACATAATAAGGAGGTATAGTGAGGTATAATTTTTATCAAGGGAAAACAAAGTAAAAAATTAAAATATTATACAGTTATCATTGCAAAAGATAACTTTACAGTTAATGAGCAGTTCTATTGATTCATTCAATAAAAAAATATTGTATTACTTATAAACTTACTTTGGAAAGTGTAAAAGGTGGTTCATCATCATTATAAACTTTAGACATATCTCTGTCTTGCAAAGAACCAAGTTCCACCTAAGGAAGCAGATCAATACTACATTTATGAATTTTAAAAATTATGAACAGCTTTCTTCTTGAAAGATAACTTCAGAGAAAATAAATACTTTTAACAATCAAAAATAAGCTTTAATTAACATTCCAGATACAAAGAACAAAAAAAAAATATTTTTCCATGGGGCTACAGTGTTCTTCATGAAAACTGACACAAGTTGCATGTGCTTCAAAAGGCCCTGTTTTCAAATTTAACATGAGTTAAATAAAACTCAAAAGGTGGCAACAACACATTAATACTCAAGGAGTGATTGCTGAATTTTATGATGCAAGCACAAGGCTTGGTCATGCCTCATAGCTCATAAGGTAGGGAAAAACTTGTCTTTCTATAAGTTAAAATTGAAATAAAGCTCAACTTTCAGTTCATGTGTTGTGGTGAAATACAGATATTAAAAATGAATGATGAAACACATTATAGATATAAAATATTAAAAATAAATGGTGAAACACAGCAAATGCATGAAAAAGAAGTGAACAAGTCTTTAACCCTTTGAAGACTGATTTTATAAAAAAAAAAAAATGCTTCCATCAGACTCGAAAGGGCTATAAGAGAGAAAATCTAACTCAAGTTTTAAAATCTTATGTCTCTAAAAAAATTTTATTTGAATGGGAGAGAGATGTTCTCTATCAAGTTTTGCTTAGTTAAAAGAGATTTAAAACATGTTTTTGACTCACCAATTAAATTATTTTCAACCAGTTACTGAACCCTGAGAAATTTCATAACGAATAAACTCTTTAGCTATTTAATCAAATCTTTGAAAAATGTAGAATGTTTTTTTTTTTTTTTTTTTTTTTCCCCTATGCAAATTTGAATCTTTGCTTTTTCATTTTCTCCTATTCAAATTCAAAACTTTCAAAACACATTTTTTTTTTTTTTCATTCGAATGCTAGTCTTCACAAACCACATATTTTTTCCCACGTAAATTTAAATCTTTATAAAATGCAGGATATTTTCCCCATGCAAATTTAAGAAAATGTAAAAACGAATATCAATTATCTGTTTTGGAATTAAACATCAAAAACTAAAAGAGTAAGTTTGACTACTTGGGTTAATAATAAAATTAATTTAGTTATACTTACAATAAAAATATCTCTGGATTTGGTAGCTCGAGCCATTCGATTACCACTTAAAATACAGGCTGCTGTTACTTCAGAAGGGAATATATCTTCTTGTAGTAAGCAAAGAGAGTTATCACTTGAAACATACACTAAATAACTAATGCCAAATTTCGAATCACTGACCAAAATTCTTTTATCAACAGGATATATGGCTGTTATGCTATTGGACACACACTATAAAAATATAACAAGGACCACATTACAAAAAGTATACACATTCTATAAAAAAATATAACAATCTTCATTTGAGATACAAAACTATGATTTTTTTTTTTTTTGGCAAAGTACTTTTTATATTACATTAATATGCCATGACAGTTTCTTTGTAATAATTCTAATAAAATAATCCTTGTGAATATATAAATCAATAATAATATTTTCTAACAGCAAACTTCTGCAGCAAAAACAAATTGCCATAAATGTGATCATAAAAGAAGAGACAAATAACTTATCAGCAATTTAATGCAAATTGTATAAATATTAGTTTGCATATAACCAGGGCCGTCGTAACAAATTTGAGCGCCCTGGGCTAGAGCATTTTGGTGCCCCATCAGAACCGTAGCTAGGAATTTGAGCGCTTATGGCCCAAAGAAAATACCTATCGATTAAAATAATTGAAGAGCAAAAAAAAAAAAATACCTCACCTGCCTTAAAATTTTGTAAATCTGCACCTTTTTAAAATAGGATTTTACAAGCCAGCCTCCATAAAAGGTTGGCAGCTTCTATTACAAACATAATTTAGGATTTTATCAACTGATTGTCTCGATATGAATATTTTTTTTCATGATATACACAGGGGTCGATCCAGGGGGGTTTTTTTAGGGGCCCATTTTTGTGGGAAAAAATTATTTTTGTGAAAAAATTTATCATGTAAAACCTTCAATATCAGCAGTCATATTTCTATATTTTACGTGAATTTGAGTTTTGTGAAGGGGCCGTTTTTATGAAGTGGAATTTCGTGAAGGAGCAGCAAAACGGCCCCAATTTTCGACCCACAATACATGTTTATACATCATTACAAAATCGACCACTGTCTAGTCCCAAGCCCTAATAATCTTTTACTTTTAACATATTTAAAATTATTATAAAATAATTAGCTAATTTTTTGGTTCAAAATTAGAATAAAATCAGTGTAATAAAGTTTTAAACACTTTTGGATCAATAGTGCCACTGGGCTACAAGCCCAATTAACCTATTGGATAAGAAGGCCCTTCATATAACAGAATTATTTTTATGTAAAATGTCTTTATTATTCTAAATGATATCTGCACCCTTTCCTTATGTCTTGCCATATTTGCTATATAGACTTAAAAACACAAGAATATGGCACAAAACATATTGTAATTATAAAAAACATAGATACTTTTTTTCTGGGTTTGAAGGTTTTTCATACGATATCAAAATCCTAACATAATGACTCCAAATGATGTTATTCAAATTTATATAATTTGTCATACAATGCTTTAAGAAATAGTTTTAAATGTAATTAGATTTGATTAATAGAATTATTTACATTTTTTTTTTTTTGCTACTGTGCAAGAAAAAATATCGTTAATTGTGTTAGCTTCAGCCACATTGCCAATGATCATATTTGCAGAAATTTTATTACAATATATTTATGGTTAGCATGGTCTGAAGTTAGTTGCCAAAAACTCACTATCACATGAGGAAAACAAATTCCTTGCAAGAAAATAAGATTGCAAAATGGGGTACTATGAACTCTTTAAAAAGGTATCCTCACTTGAAATCTTACCCCCTTAACTGCCAAAGGCATATATATACACGTCTTTACAAAATGCCTTATTGTGTAATTTGTTTCTAGTCACTTCACTATGTCCACTGCTTTGGAATTCACTAAATTGACTGTGAACAAGGGTTTGTCTTCCTAGAATAGGAAAGAGGGATGTTACTGTAAGAGTGAGAATAAGGGTGGATCATGTAGGATCAGGTAGCACAAAGGGAACAAATGACACAAGATTTCTTTGACAGTTAAGGGATTTATTCGTAAATAGTAAAAAGATTTGTTTATTCATGAGAAATCTGATATGATTATAAATCTCCAATCTAATGGTAATATCTTATTTTCATTCATTTTCTTTTACTTAATAATGCTCCCATTGGGGGGAGCATCACAAGTATGTGGATCAGAAGCCACCAGATAACAAAGCAGGTTCTCGCTTCTCTAGTGGGTACAGTAATGGCATGGAGTTGAGTTGCCTCTACTCTGAAGATGGGATGTACCTCCTGCAGGAAGGGCTGGGCCGAGGCTGGTGATGGCCATTAAGACTCCACCCTCAGTTCCCATATTCACATTGTGATGACTATAATTTCAATCACCCCAGATACTATGACAGGACGGGAGTAATTCTTTGTTGTTTACTTAATAATGAATAGCATGACTTCAGAAATTGGTTCAAGAAAAATCTCTTGAGAGGAAATTCTATCATATTAAATATAACAAGAAACTTCTTGTACTGTTTATTGTAAGTAAAACACAAACATTAAAAATATGTATTAAGTGAAGTAGCTATATAAAGCTCTTTCAAGCGTACAACAAGAAGTATCACAGGAAAACATACTAGATTGTAGATTGATAAAAAGCAATCAGGAAAACTTACATCTTTCTTCTCGCACACCAACTCCAATACTAATGACTCTGGTACCACACAATAAAGTGCAAGTTTTCTTCCAATGCCAATCAATACATTTCCTTCATAATAGCACATAGCTAAAGGAGCACTTTTTATATCTGTTTTGTGTAAAAAGCTGATAGTTTCTCCTTGCTCTAAAATTCTGTATGTATATATTGATGCTTCTGTGCAACATTCACTGGAAAGCCTAAAATTTTTAGCTACCCCAACCAAAAGGAGATCATCATAACCTTGCTCAAAACGACAAAGACTGAAATAAAAGAAACATACATAAAGTCTTCATTAAAAATAATAAGCAACCATATTTTTATAACAATAATAATCCAAAAACCAGACCTGCCAACCTCCAGGTTTGAAAAAGAGGGAAACATTTTCAATTAATTATACATACATGGTTACAAATGTGCAGCAAGGCCAAAATTTACTTTATTTAATTCATGTACAAATAAGGTGGAGGGGGCCTATTGAGACAATCTTTTATTTCGGCTATATTTTTCTCAATATTTTATTTTTTTTTACAAAATAAATGAAAATTTATTGATTTCTAAAAATTGCTTAGCAGGGTTTTAAAGTAATCCGATTAGTTTTTTAAAAGCCACTTTTTTTAGTCATCACTCTTTCATACATAAACCCATGGCGATAGTCACTAGTCAACAAGCCTGGACATGATACCACAGCAAAGAGCTAACGAAGAACCCGTAGTGGAATGACGTCGTGCATTCGAAATTTGAGGAGAATGTGGTCGCGTCAAGCACTGGATTTTTCTTTCGCCGCTCTTTTATTGTTTTTTATTATTATTACTATTTATTTGTTCCAATTTCTCAAAAATACTAAAAAGCGGGAGGAAATCGGTGAGAATCGGGAGGAGGGAGAAATTGTTAAAAAGCTGGAGACTCCCACCAAAAGCAGGAGAGTTGGCAGGCCTGAAAAACTAAACACAGTTGACATGCCACTGAATATTCAGTTATTGCAATGGAATAGTATTTCCTCATTTTTACAATAAAATACTATAGAATCAGTTTGCTGGGGAAAAAATGAAAAAGAAAAGCAAAGAATTTGGTACAAACCGTGTTGATTTATGATTAAAATCACCTTCAATATTATAAAAATAGTGAATCAAATTAGCAATACAGTTAATATTTTTTCTGGTGATATTATATTACCTTCAACACTGAGAAATTAACAAGAGCAAAATTGAAAATATCAAGCATACCTTGACAAATACATTTAACTACTAATAACTAACAAAATGCATAGAAGCAATTTACAAAAATTGTTCATTTTTCCCTATGAATCAAATATCCATACACCCTCCTTCATGAAAACACAGTTTTCTACCTTAATTTCACAGCAACTTAAACATTCGTCTCTCCTCGTCCCATTTTCAAGACAAATTTTATTACCACCCCAAAACTGAAAAAGTCTTAAACAAAGTACTAAAGTTAAATAAAGTCAACTTCAGTTAAAAATGTTTATTCCAATAAATTTTATTAAAACCTTTTATACTCAGATGTTTTTTAATAATTTAAGAAATACTGAACCTCAAAGAAGTCAGTTACAGGTTTTGTGACCCAAATATTGTTTTGCACAACCCAACTTGGGGTTATGATGCACAGATGATCTGCTGTATTGTATCTACAACTTTTTATAATTTGTAAAACCATAATAATGATTCTATAAACACAAAAACCACTACTATTTCTTCCAAGTTAACTTTAATATTATTTTCTTCTAATTAATACTTTTCATTATTACATTTCTTTCTGTATTCCATTTTAGAAAAATTTTCTGTTGTTTTATAAAAGGAAGAAAAATCTAAAGATTCTACTTTTTTATGAAATCACAAGGATCTCAAAAAATGATATACAAGAAAGAATGCAATTCATTTTTAAATGTGTTATGATGTACAAATGAAACTCAAAAAGATGCCTTTTCTAAAATATTCAAACTAGTAACAACTGTTTCTTTAAAATAATTATGCCAATATAGAATTTTTCACACATATTTCATAGTAACATTCTTAAGAAACAAAATTTTAACACAACCTTTTAAAAATTTACTCCTGTTGCATATCATGAATTTATAAGTTTTGATCAGAGGTGGCGCCAGTGGGGGGACTGGGGACGGACAAATTGAACTATGAACTTGAATTCTTATTACACAGAAAATATAACATTTCTACACTACCCATGGCAGTGTTTGTACAAAATGGATAAAACATGGATTTAGTCCACTTTAAACTCTGAACCCTCCATTTTTGTTGCCCAATAAAATGATATTCCAATCTTCAATAAAAGGCATCACCTTTGTTTCACAACAGCCACAGTTACTACACACAAGCAAAAGACTGAATAACCTATTATTTCAATTCTTATTTTCTACAACTTATGAACTATTTCGACATCAGAAATATCTCCACAGAAATGCAAAGAAAATAAGAATTCTGAGTTAAAAATTTTAAATACTGAGGTATTTGATTTTTCTCGGGAGGAAAAGACTTCAGGAAATATTTAAAAACCTAAAACTTATATATACATAACACTGACATCAGTAAATCTTAATACGAATTAAAGAGCATCTTTGACTTTTCTCCTCTCCTTCACATACTTATTTTCTCTTTTTCATATACTTTTCTCCTGTCTTTAAAAATACTTGTAATAAATCTTACAACAATTTCCAACTAGAATAATTTTTGCAAAATTTTGAAAATTCCCTCAAGTTTTTAAATTTCTATTGATCTAGAGTAGGATTAACTGGTAAATTCACTTAATAATCCAGGTAAACCTACAAGTCGAATTCTATGAACACTTTATATTAAATTTTGGCAAGTTTATTACAAAAAAAAGCATAGTAGCATTATTTGAAAATAGTGTTACATTGTTTTCACCAAACTGAATTGAAACTGAAAAAAAGGCTCCAAGGTAAGGAAAATTTACTCCAAAAAGATTACAAAAATATTTTCTTCACGACAACTAAAACTCTCCTCTACTGCCAGTTTTCTTCCTTCAGAAGAAATCGGCATCGGGCAGTAATTATTTCCAAAACTGATCAAATGTTCCAGTGATTATGAATATTATAGGAGTTTTATTTCCTTTCAATAAGAGAAAATAATTGTTCACACTGATAAGTATTCTCAAACATGAAAATTTCATATCCGAATTTGAGTGTTTTCAAATTTGGCTGGCAAATTTTTGAAAATATTTATAAAATATTTAAAATTATAGATTAAATTTTCACAGAAAATTGGGAAACAAATGATACATTACCTCAACTATTATCTAGGATCATTGCTGCAAAAATTAAGCCTATTACCAGCTGAGAATTAAATGAAAAGACTCAAAAGAACTCGTGTCCCTTTCTTCATGCAAATAAAGCAAGAACTAGCAACACTGCATCAGATAAAATAAGTGGCAATCTTTCCTACAAAATTTCTATGTAAAAACCTACCCCAAAGTCGGATATTTCTGACCATTATTCTTGAGCAGTCGATAATGCACTCACCAAAATTCTTTTAATGATAAGACTGTTACAGGAATGAGATTGGCAAAGAAGCAAAAAGACTGAAATCATACGCGAGCAAAAAATTTGTACTATAATTTATACGCGAAAGATGTTTTAAGAAGCAAAACATCATAACATGCAACATGATGAAAGTATTACACTATAATAATTAACAACTTAATTATTTATAATTCAGTATGTATAAATAAGAAAAAGAAAATAAAATTATTATTAAATCATTCACATTAAAAGTTGACAAACAAGTGTAACACATCATCAGGGCATCAGAAAAAAAAAATTAGACATTAAAACATATCTACCACCTGAACATTACTGAGATGCAACATTCACCCAACAGAAGTCGGAGAAGAATTATATTTAATAGTCTTTTGATAAAAGTTAACTAAAAAAATAAATAAAAATAAGGACAAATAATTTCTTTTGCTTCATGCAATTGTGTAAAGTGCTTTTTACACACTTAGTGCTTTCGTGGAAAGTAAGCTCTTTATAAATTATAATTTCAAAAACGAAAGATAGGAAGGTTTCTTTTCTTTGTGTAAAAGCGGAATTTACGGAAGAAAAAGCAAATTTTTGCGGCGGGGGAAAAAAAGGAAATCTGGAAGGGGAAAAAACCCCGGAATTTTGAGAGGAAAAAAAAGACAAAAAAAAGTGAAATTTTTCCAAAATAAAAAAGCGGAAATACGCAAAAAAGCAGAAGAATCTCATCCCTGCTGTTAAGAAATACTGATCTTTAGGTCACATACAAGCCAAAACGCATTTTGATATTTACATATGGTCAGATGATTATTAATGTTTGATATACCATGATGGGCTCAAAGCATGAAATCGATCACCACCAAATGCGGTATAATGTTTTATGTTCCTTACTTTCAGTTGCAAAATTTAGAAAATAGGCCTATGAAATTTTTATTGAAACTTCTCTTACAATGTACTGGGCTGGAAAATTACTTGTCATTGGACACAAGTTTGACAGGTCCAATTTAATTAATTAGATTACCGGGTGAATACCCTAACCTACTAATACGCCAGGTTTCACCTTTCTTTGAATTGAATTTCCCAAGTCGTGCCCTCTCCTTGTAAATGAGGACTAGAGATGACAAACCCACCTAATTATGAACAGCAACACTTGAGGATGCACCTCATTTTCTAGACAACCACATCTTTTCAGCATAAAAAAGATCACAAGCATAGTAGATGTCCCATGCAATTAATCCGATCACAAACTGAGACTGTCATCATGCTATTACACCCTTTTAAAATAAAACAAGCCAAGACCATTAAACATTCAAACCTGATTTTTTCCTAAGATGGCAAGATATTTTTTAGTTTTATCTTAACCATCCGAGTAACATCCACTACTTAGGATTTTGACAAAATTTCCCAAGTACCCTTTGACACTAAAACTGTTAGCCAATCAAATTATTAGTAGGTGCTTCATATTATAAATGTGTTAGAGTGAGAAAAAAAACAATCAAAAATTGAAAACTAATTACTTTTAAGAAATGAATAGTAAAAAGCACAATTTTTTTTAAAATCGACCAAATTGTTTTACCTCAAAGCCGCTTCATTTTGGTCAAAGGGTAATTTAAATACTTCTCTTGCATTTACTCCAGTAAGATTTACGACTCGCAAGAGGGAAGCCCATGACTTTGGTATGTCTTCAAAAGTAGGCAGATTCGAAGCTGGTTGTTGGCTTTTGGCTTTCACATGCTTTAGGGACAAAAAAAAATTGATATAAATTCACACAGTAAATATAACTCATGATTTTTTTTCAATTGAGCTAGAAACTTATCTTGGCTTCTGAAATCTTATAAAATGAACTCTGAAAGTATTAAAATTAAAACTGCATATAACAATTATAATAATCAAAAACCTTTTTTTTTTTTTTTCCCCCCCTTTTGCAAAGCATTTTCTGATATTTTCACTATTTTTGTTCTTTACTTTCCAATATTTCTTTAATTTATCTATCAATTGCCTTTGGTGATAAATTTTGTTATACAAAGAAGCACTGTTCATTTTCTAAATAGTGCTTTTATGTTTAACAGGTTCAGAAGACTGCCTGCAATAGAAAACTATAAAGGCTCAGGTTGAATGACCAGTAAGAAATAACACCTTGACACAGATAATAAAATTAAAAACTCAGAAAACCCTTCATCAACTATTAGTAGCTCTAGAACAGGACATTTTGCTCAGATATCTAGAACATGATAGACTGTATACAAATGCATCAAATTTCTTTTGAGATGCCATATTTCAAACACTGACACACAAAAAAAGAGAAAATTCTTTAACAAAAAATCTTATTTTATCTTTGTGTTCCACAATTATTATATGAACATTTTATAACTAGAAAATCACATGTCATGGTGCGACAGGTGCAAATTGCCTCTTCATTCGAGAGATTTCCAGTCAAATTTGACATGTTTAAATAGATATATATGTGAGAGAAATGTTTAACATTGATTGAAAACAAGTAAAATAAGCATGTTTTATGACAGGAAATTTTTTTTATTTATATATTTCTTTATTCAAAAAACCTCTTGGTAAACAACATCCCGTGTGAAGTATTTTTCGTTGTTTAACAATTTTATTATAATTCAATAACTATGAAATCCTCCACTTGTCAAACGCAAGTCAAAAGTTAAAATTTCAAAGGAGTTCTTTTTCGAAATTCTAATCGAAACAAAGCACTTCTCTGCTTGTCAAACGATGCCAAAAAACATGATCAAATTATATCATCATGATTGCAATAAATAATCAGATGCATCATGGCATCCAAAATATATCACGTGCATGATATACCACTGACATAATTTACTACTTTCTATTAAAAAACAGAAATTAATTTGAAATATATGATTAATATAATTTAAAACTTTCAGAATTATTGATCATAACGAGATAAATTTTATATCAATCGAGAGAAAATTTTATTTCACTATTTTAGAGCTATTAAATTTGAAATTAGAACAACAATTATTCTTTTAAATTTAAAATTACTGAAATTTAGATTATCTAACAATGAAATAATGCTGTTTAACATCTTGCAGTGCTATGGCACGAGTTTTATTGTTGGTGACATCAGAGCATTACCGAGAGGCAGATCTATAGTAATTTGAAGCACACAGAAATTTCAAGAATAAAAATTTTAATCTAAATATATTCTTGGTAGATGGAAAATCCACGCCATGGTTCTGGTTAAAAGCTGTATATTATGCGATATGGACTTCAGAATTTCGTCAAAAAAATTTTTTTAAAAATTCTAAAAAAGTACCTTTTCAAATTCTATTCTCTTTTTCTCCTTTGTTTCTTCTGTGTAACTGTTATTATCAGTTTCAATAATGAAAATATTTCCAGTATAAGAATCAACAGCAAATTTCTTAGGAGTATATTCCAAAGGAATGGTAACTGGAGGTTTAGGCTGGAGATCTTCCAATATAAAGACCCTGAAGAAATGCACATAGTATTAAGTATGTTTTCTTGTTACACAAAACTACTGGTATGAAAATAAAAAATTATCAAAATTAGTTGCTGCCAACAAAATATTTTCAAATAAATTTCATTTCAGTTTCCATTTTCAAGCCAGAAAATTTACATGTCAGCTTATTTTAAAAATGCAAGATCAAGAAGTTTCTTAAAAATAATCATTAAAAATTTGAGATTTAAGACGTAAAAAAGCTGGCATGTAATTTCAGAATCAGAATTTCAATGCACAAAAATCTCTTTAAAATTGTTTTATTTGGCATACTTCTGTCTAAAGAAAAAAATATACTATCTAAAGAATAAAACTATAACAAAAAATGTGTACTAAAAAAGGAAAAGGAGTACATTATAAAATATCTGGCAGTCACAAAATCTGGCATTAAATTTAACAATAAGCTAATAGGAAGTTATGGCGTTTGCAAGAAGACAACTTAACTTCTGCATGTTTTTAAAGACAAGCTGATTTCTTTTTGTGCCACAGTATAACGTTCGGATCTCTTTTGTTATCACCACAGATCTCTTTGCTATCACCACAGATCTCTTTGCTATCACCACAGATCTCTTTGCTATGACCACTGATCTACAGAGAGTTCCAATTCTAACTTTTTTTTCATTAACAATTCTTATTTAAGGAAAAAACAAAAATATTCTTGAAGAGGTTAGTCTAAAGACATCAGAAAAAATTTAGTGATCAAAAAGATATCACAATTGAAATTTCAGTATATTATGAACGCACTTGGGGCTCCTTAAACCATAGATCTCAATCAAATGAAATTGTCTAAAAAAAGTACAAAAGATTATAAAAGATTATGAAAAGCTATTACAGAAACTGAGGCGATTCTTTCACATAGTCTCATACACTGTTGTAAAAATTTTGATATACTGAAGGTTGGCAAATTTAAATATATTGCAGTAAAATTTTGATTAACCGTAACTCGTTAAACCATCATTTTCTGTCATCCGTCATGGTCTAAAAAAAAAAAAAAACAGACATTATTAAAATAATTACTTTTACACTCCATTGTAGAAATCTGGAAGTGACTGTACTGTACGATGGCGGGAGCTGCTAATGGTCGGCTGCACAGAAGTTGACATTGAAATGGTGTGCCAAACCCATCACCAACTAGTCCCTATTGTGTTATTGAATTACAATACATTTCTGTATATTACTACTCTTTTATTGAAGTCTATATGGATCATTTTGTAAAATTAAATATATATGTATTATTCACTTATAAAGGATTTTATTCTCAATTTTGTGTCAACCCAGCAGTGAAATCATGCTACTGTACATATGTGTTAAAGAGACTTCTATTATCCATGTATTCGTTTATCCCTCACAGTCCTGGTTTGGACAATGACGGTTAAACGAAGATTTAAAGTACCAGCAGAAAATCAGCTGAAACCAGTGAGAGTGGTCTTCCCCTAACTTGCTTGTATACTCCCTAATAATATTAGTGAAGGAAAATACTGTGCATTTTGTACAGCTTTCTTTCAACCAGTTGGGTACAAAATTTGATACAGACATACAACTTTAGTCCCAGGATTTGGTCCAAAATTTTATATAGATCTACAATTCTGATAAAACTATATACCAAATTTTATCCATTTAGCTATTTACATTTTTTTGAGTTCTTGTGTTCATATACCCACAGACAGACTTCCTGTAGAGGGATTTCATACAAAATTTGATAGATGCATTTGAATTATTCAGACAGATACATAATTCCAAAAATAAGTTTTTCGGACTAGGGGAGGTCTAAAACTTTTTTGTAAACAACTTATTAATATTCTATTTTATTTTCTTACATATGGAGATTTGGAGGCCCAATAAATTCTCATAAAATGCAAACTTTTTTTTTTTGATAAAAACACAATATAGTATAATTAAGAGTACACATTTTAAAATATATTAAGTTGAATAATTAATTTTACCGAGTAAAGAAATCATTCAGCACTTCAAACTTTTACCTGAGCTGGTCCTCTAAAATCGTTGCAATACTTTCAGACTCAGGAATAATACAAATGCACGGAGAAATATGCGATTTCAATTGGAAAAAATCTCCATCAACAGATTCTTTAAACCAAGAATGGTTAGATACAGCCAATATCTACAAGTATAACAATGGGTTTTAACAATTCAAAGATAAGTTTTGATAAAGCTGTACAAGATCAACATTATAAAAAATTAATAAAAATATTTGATTAACATTTAATTTTTTTTAAGCAGATTTCAAAGTTTGCAATTAATAGTAAACCAAAAGCTCTTATTTGTCCTCTAAAATGATAAAATAGCAAAAATTATATATTTCTAATAAGATCCGAGAGTCTGCATTCTTAAACTATAATTCAGACACTCTTTTAAAAAATTATATTTCTGAATAAAAGTAACTGAAAATATAGCCATGGGTTAGATAATTTATTATTATTGAATTGGGCAAAAATAAAATCATTTTTAAATGGGGCAACAAAATTACATTACTGTAATTCATTGAAGTAATTCTCAAAATAGATGCATTTTAAAATATTTTTATTCATGAAATTATCTAAAAAATTAATAGCTTTCTCTAGAAACACAGCAGCAACAACTTACACCACAACCAACTTCCATCTTCCCCAGCACAGGTGAATGAAGTAAATGCACAGCTTCTGAGCCAATTTTTTCAGTCTTTATTGCTTTCAGTTCATGCTTGGTTGTTCCTTCTGTCTCGGCTATTTCTTCAACAACTAAAGTCAACAGTGTTCCATTCTGTTAAAGGTAGAACATAATAACCTTGAAAACTGTAAGTAGAGTCAAATGAAGTTTTTTTTACAGTGTACTAATAGAACATGTGTCACAGAGGAATTCGTGCATTGAACTTAGAAGAAAGTGATAATAAAAAATTGATGATGGCCTGTTCAGGGTTCATACTGTATATATGATAGTAAAATTCAGGAGTTTCTAAGGATTTTTTCAGGAGTACAGTACAGAAAATTCAGGAGATAACATGAAAAAAAAAATCAATTGTAGGGGAGAAGGAGGTAGAGTGGACAATTTTTATAAAATTGGGAGAAAAGTATACTAAATATCAATTCTCCCATCTTTCCCGATTGCGGCGACTCGGAACATGCGCGGTAGACTGTTTCGGCGCTAAGTAAGGTCAGAAATAAGAATTCCAGATTCCATTGACTTTCTATCAATAAGGAAAAACGGAAACGTCATTTTTATGTTTTATCATATAATATCATAATTTTATATTTTGCTCTTCGAGTGTAATTTTTCAGGAGACAAAAAGAAATATTAGCATAAAAAACACAATTTTCAGGAGTTTTCAGGGCCCTTGGAATAAAAAAGCAAAATTCAGGAATTTTTCAGGAATTTCAGGAGGAGTATGAACCCTGCCTGTTGCATTAGGAAAGAAGGAAATAGCACTGTCAATATTTTGAAAGAAATATACTTAATGAGTCATTTGTAAATTATCTCTAAATAGATGTGCACTTTGTGCATGAATTTGTGTTGTGAAGAAAAATATATAAAAACCTTTCAAATATACTGTGTAGTAATTTAATCAAGTTTCCTGCTTTACTCACTTTAAATATAGCGGACAAACAACAAAGCTTTTAGCTTTGAATATTGTCAAAGTGCTGTAAAAAAAATCTCTCTGACTTTCTTGCATACTTCTTAGAATAATGAAGAAAACTGAGTATGCATTTTAAGAAAGCACTTCTCTTTACTGTAATCAGTTTGGTCTAAATTTGATACAGATTGAACATCTGGTATAAAAACTGCATACCAAATTTCATCCAACTAGTTAACTGCATTTTTTTAGTAATTGTATTTACATACACACAGACAAGCATTTGAAAAATTTTGGTACAAAATTTGATACAAATATACAGATTTGGTGTAAAGGTCAGAAGCCAAATTTTGTTCATCGGACACACTGACTGTGCTTTAAGTTATTGGGTGCACATACACATGAACATAGAAACATAATTCTAAATATGAATTTTTGGATAAAGGCAAATCTAAAATATTGAAATTCAAATTAGTAATTGTGAAGCATTTTCTGTATGTAATTCATATATGAAAAAGTAAAAAGATTGTAACAAAAAAGAACTAGAAAAATATGTATGACAACTTATGTCTCATCTTTCTACACCAAAATAATCTGTAGATACCAAATAAGAAAAAAAAATAGTAGAATTACAATATTGAAGCAAACAAAAAAAAAATTCTCATCATCTAACTTGTGATATCCCTTACAAAGAAAACTAAGTTTAAGATGGTGTCTGTTTAAGGTTGAAGGTTGTAATATTTTTCCAGTTTTGAAGAAGGTGTTTTTTTCCCTCCCAAAAGAAAACAGTAATCGACATCTACAAATCTCTAAACTCGAAACTACGATTTGCTACGATTCAAAAGTTATCTGAATTTTCATGAAAAAAAAAAAGAAAAATCTTATAAAAAGATTTACGATTTTACCCAATTTGTTACCAATGATATTAATTGTGAAATGATAAATAAGTATGGTCTAGTCTTAAATCTAAAATTCAATATTTTATATAAAGAAAAATTTGATTAGTCCATTACGTTAGAAAAGAGATATTTAGCAAATCAAACAAAGCCAGAAAATTGTTAATATTTTGAAACTGGCTATATCAACTTTTGCATACTTTCAAAAAATTTATATTTAGATGACATCACATTATAAGGAGACTGAAATATTCATGTTGGAAGTAAATAATAATGGATTCTCTACTATTAAAGAGAATTTAGATATGCCTAATGGAGAGTTTTGCTACCTGTTCATTACTGTATTTTATCTACAATGTGATTTAACCTCTTTGCATAGAATGATGTCTTGACTTGTGCACTGAATTATAGAATTTTTTAATAGTAAAATCTGTAATTAAGTTAAAGTAGTAATTAATTTAAAGGGCACAAATCATTTGGACATACATATGTATCTTAGATGCACTTTACATTATTATATAGATTGAAAAAACAATAAATGTCCAAAATAGAATGTGTCAACTTAGTAGTAGGTTCAAAGAATCCATACATCAAGAGATTAAGAACTAAGCCTTTAGGATTTCACTAAAACCAAGTGATATGAAAAAATAACATAGAATCAAAAGAGAAAGCAGTACTAAAAACTATTTATAATTTGCAATAAACAAAGTTATTTTCAAAATGCCATTAACTCCACATTGCACCATTTTTTTACTGTTCAACAAAAGTTGTGTAGATTGATAAAAGTAATTTTAAAATAAATTTAATTTTTTAATTTAATAATTAATTAAACTTGATTTTCAATTAAAAATAAAATTTCTTTACTAAAAACAGTTCCTCTCAAAACCAGCAGACAGATAAAATTTCATTAATCATTTGTTAAATTATTCAAAATTAGTTGAAAAAATCAAAGATGGTTGTAGACTAAATATGATCCAATGTGTTCTGGACATTTAAAATAGTATCAACTCATATGATACACACTAGGTGCACAAATCTGTTAAAAATTGCAATTCATAAAAAATACAGGAAAGAAACAAAATATTTTAAATTTTTTTATTATTGTATTATTTAATTTTATTACTTTTTTATTTAAAAGACAGTACTTATTGATTTTCACAGCCCGCAAGGAACCATCAAGTATGGCAGCCACAAACTATATGCAAGCAATAACCTTGGTGTGTTTTGATAACAGCACCAATGGGGTTCAAAAAATCAAGAAGTATCTAAAAGACTCTATAAAAAAAATCAAATAGAGAGAAAAATTAACAAAAATCTTTTCAGTACCTCACAACCAACCAATAATGACTGTAGATTAAACTCTCCATTCATAAAGAGAAAAGAATAAGGAGAATTCTCCACCTTCAACATGTACAGACATTTTATTTCCTGTAAAAAAAAAAGCAAGAGCAACCGGGATGCAAGTCTTTAAAAGGCCCAAAGATAATACATTTGTTTCCTAGCTGCCAACAGCCAAGGCTAAAAATGTATATCCCATCACAAATCTTTAATGTCTTTGCCAGCTTCTCATATCTGCCAATCTCGGCACATACAAAATAAACTGCATCAAACAAACATGAGTATAGATAGATTATATTATATATTTTAGTATTTATTTATATTCATAGTATTATGATAGATTCATTGTGATAATATCTGTTTAGTTATTAAAGGAAGTATAGATATAGATGGAGAAGAAGAGGCAGATATAGATATATTTTTTGAGAAGAGGCCATTCGGTATAGGTGACCAGATTAGAATTGCAGTCTCCCTATGGCCATTTCTTTCATACCATCATCTCAAAGAAATTTGAAATTTTTGAAGTTTGATGAATTTAATGATATCTAGATAGTGACATACCGGGTGTCATTATGATAAATCTAATTGTTTGTAGCTGTCGACTGTGTATTGCTTGAGCTGTTGCTAAAGCAACTACTTCAAATTTGAAGTATCTCTAATTCTGTGAAAATATTCTCTTTTTGAACATCTTATTTTATCATCCCTGTTATCTAAATTTTCTGTTCATGCATTT
>BGPR01010503.1:0-28098 GCA_013235015.1 Araneus ventricosus
TTGTTGCATTTGTCAATTACCAATTGCTTATTATAGTTATTTGAGTCGAAAAGTTGTGACATTCTGTGCAGCTATTATTTTAGGAATGAATGAAATGAATTGATTATGAAATATGAAAAGTACCTTAATAATGGTGTATATTATGCAGGATTTTAAAAGTATATCCTTTGACAGGGCCGGCCTAAACAAAAGCGGGGCCTGCTTCAAAGTTGATTTGCGGGGCCTTGCAACAAAATTCATATAACAAAATAATGATTTATTGCATTTTGGTGATTATTAAATTGCTCAGATTGGAAAAGGACGTAATTAATAAATGAATATAATTTCTGCATAAGGAATATAAGAAATATAATTTTAAAAATAATTTTTGACAATTAAAATAATTTTTACATTTAATATGACCAACGTGCAAACTTTAGTGCTAAAATCGTTAAAAATATTATCCGACACGAAATCAATAATGAAGTTAATTTAATAATAGTTATTAACTAGTCAAAAATAATTATGAAAAGACAAAAATTTAACCCTCTAGAAGTCGCGCGTATGTACAAGGTACTTGTATCGTGCATCGTATTATATATTTATATCGTGTTATTTTACAAAGATGAATGCAACTTATATTTATGTAATCTGTATTTAATAGCTCCTTACTAAATAAAGATTATATAAATAAAAATTGCACTTAAATTTATAAAAGAACGTTATAAGCAAGTAATACTATGCACAATATAAGTATTTCCTACAATACGCATGACTGATGGAAGGTTAAATAATCCAAATATGCAATACTTAGTGATGTAGTGTTATACTAGACAAATAATAGTTCGAATTATATTGGATTTCGATTAAACATGCACTTTTCTAGCTTTTATGGAGGAAAATTCATCAATTACTCCATCGAATTAATTTTATCTGAAGTGTATTTTTCGATGCTAAGAAATGCAAGATCCCTCAGGCCCATGGTTGCTCAAGAAAATGACAATATTAATATCAGTGCATTGAATGAGTGTTTACAACTAGCAACAGACACTGAAATTGTTAAAAGTATCTGAAGTGCATTTCTCAGATTTGGGAAAACATCCTCACCGTAAGAAAGTATAAATTTTAAAACCTCTATAGCAATTTTTGAACAAAAGAAATGTTAAATATTTTTACACTTTTCGATTCAAGTGTGAAAGCATGTGCTTCCATTATTGTTGAATGAGGACAGAAAGGTACTGAATATTCAATATTAAATACGAATTACTGTAAAAATATTTCAGAGAGAGAAAAGTATAAACTCGGATAAACTTATAAGTAACTTTAAATATTGTAGAGGTTGCTCAGTCATTGGGACTGAAGAGGATTCGATTATTTGATGAAAGTGCAAATTAAATCATTTGACATTCACATTTTGAAACAGCTGAATATGATAAATGAATTCAAGCATTCCTTTTTAAATTAAAAAAAAAATTCTTCAATTATTTTTTGCGAACACATGTTTTAGAAATTTGTGCTGTCTTCCTGCTTTTGTGAGGAAATATTAAAAACTGTTCAGTTTGAAAACTTTCTGTACTAAAATTTAAATTATAAAATGAGAAAATGGGCTCAATTAGAGTTTCAAAACATGAAAGTTCTAGAAACTTTAAATAGCTTTTAATCATGCAATCAATTGAAAGAGAAAGTCCATACCGCCCTTTCAATTTTTCTGTTTATTTACAATTTCAGTATTGAAATAAAATTTCATACTGTATGAATGAGATTTTCTTTTAACTTAGATTATGAAATGAATTCTTAAAAGTTGAGCTCATTTTTTTTTTTCATATTTAATAACAAATAGACCAAAAAGATAAAACTAAAAAAAGATAATCACCTGATCACAAACTTATGCACAACCTACTGTGAGTTTCGGTTTTAGGATATTTAAATTGAATCAATTTTGAAAATGCTTTGTATATTTTAAAACTTATCGAAATGATTTTGATATGCAGTTTGTCAAAATAATAAAAAGGTTCCAAATAAGTAGCATTTTATAATAAAAACTGCGCAATGTAAAAGAGTAGAAAACACCAATTGTCGTTTGTTAATAAAAAAAATCTTTTATCTGAAATGTATTCAATAATAACAAATAGCAAAAATATTGTACTACAAAAACAAAGGGAACTACATTGTTTTTTTAATTGATAACCTATTATAATATTAAAATTTTCTTTTTGGAAATATAAAAAGAAATGTTGTTTAATGAATAACTATAAAAAAGAGATAATTAATAGCATACCTGAAATCTGTCTGCAAGAACAAAAGCAGAATATTTTATTTTGCTGTATGGCTGATATTCTGAATCCAAACGAACTATTCAACTTAAAATTAAGCTTCCAAGAAAATTCATTGTGTTGTCCGTCGTGTTGCACACAATCCAAATAATATTCCAGATTCAATATTTCAGATTCACTGCTATTGATTAAACTCTGAGGGATAGATGTAACAGACTACCTTTTAACAAGTACCTACGATGAATTTATAGATACTGGAAAACCACACTTAACAAGAAAAGAGAGAAACCCCTTATGTGCTTCATAATCTTTTAGCAGTCCTATTGTGTACAAGAGAAATACATTTGCTTAACATAGAACTAGATGAGGAGGGGGCACCACAAAGTGTTTGTCCGCGATGGATTGATAGTGGGATGGATAGAATTAACAGAATACCTTTTAGCAAGTACCTACGATGAATTCATAAATTCTGGAAAACCACACTTTTCACAAGAAAAGCGAGAAACCCTTTTGACATATGTGGTTCATCATCATTTAGCAATCCTGCTGGACACAAGGGGAACAGATGTGCTCAATTTAGAACTAGATAAGCCGAAGATAGAGGTGTCTCTTTAGGCTGCTCTGGGAAAGACTATCTGCTGGCAATTAGAGGAACACATGTGGATCCCCACAGAAAACCCTGAAACAATTGTCATGGGAAAAAGGAATGTTATCGCCTGAAACCGACTTTAGCCATTTCCCGAAGATGTCAAAACGTATAACTCGCAGTCTCCTGTTTCTGCAATGTTTTACATGTATGTTCGGATAAAAACAAACAAATCGCAAAAAGGCATTTTCATTTTGTAGAATCCCTCAGTGGCACGGGGCCTTGTGCGGTCGCACCATTTGTACCTCCCTCCGGCCGGCCCTGTCCTTTGATATAATTAAAATATTATTCTGTTAAAAGTTATGTGAATTTTTTAATGTCAAATGGTATGTACTTTCCAGACATGCCATAAACACTGAAACATTTATTGAAAAGTATTTTTAATTGTCTTTATTAGATCTCAGAGTATAAAAGCTGAATTAACAGAACAAATTACCAATGACTTCCATAATGCCTTTGCTGGTCCTAATTCAAAGGTAATAATATCATTTTGATATTCAATATTCTCACCTTTAATGTTAATAAGTTAAAATATGAAATCTTCTTATTCGTTTATATTAGTTGGCTTTTAATTTAACTTTTGAATTTAATCCTTTAGTTTGTTACGTGTTGTGGTATTTTCTTTTGTGTTCTTTATTTTTTTCTTTTGTGTTCTACTTCCTTTTAATATCTTTTAAATGGTTTTTTTTAATTATTTTTCAGAATTTTACAGCTAATCAACAGTTAGCTGAAGCTTGTTTAGTAGTTTCAATCCTTGAACCAAAAGTGAAGTATGTATTATCAAAATTTTAATAATCAGTGTTTCAAATTGTAACTGTTCATTCCATTACTGCAGCTCAGATGTATTATGACTTTTACATGCATATTGCTAGTTACAGTTATTTTGCCAATTATAAGAATATATTTTTAAATTTATGAAATGCAAATTTGTTTCAACTAAGGATTAAGCAACTCTAAATTTAAGAATATGATGTGTAGCTTATGCTTTAAAAGTTGCATAGTGGTTATTAAAAGTTATTGTTATAAAATATTCATTGAAAATTAGTCCTTGCTGTATAAATTTACAATTTTAAAAACTTTGTTCTGAAATTTACATACAGAATATCTTTTCTGTATTCACAATTACTTTTTTGCAGATTATATAGACGAGACAGAATTTTTTGCACAAATTCCATTTTCTATAAACTTTTAATTTGTTTGGTAATTGTTAAAAATTATTCTGTAACAGAAGCACAAGAAAACACAATTTTACTTTTTATCTGAAAATGATAATTAATAAAATGAGAAAAAATTGTACTAATAAAATAAAAATGAATTCTGAGTACATGAATTAATATTGTTACGCTCTAAATTATAACATTAAAAATGTGTTATGAATTTCAAAATACTCTGTTGTCATACAAATTCATATATAAAAAGAAATCCTTGAAAATGTAGATAAAATCATCATTTTCTAATTCCATTTTTTTTTCTTTTTTAAACGAATAAGTGTTAGTTTTTAAACTGTGCAAAATATGTTAGTTTTATAACTCCTTAAATTATAGATTTACTGTTTTTGTTGTATCTTTCTTAGATGTTAAATTTTTATGCATTTTCAAAAAGTAGCATTGCCACGAACCATTTGAATTTTTCCACGAGCCACATGTGAATTGCTTCACATTACAATTTGAATGTAACCATGCGTACATTTATTTATAAATTTAAAAATAACTCACTTTTTTATTTTTATGTAGACGTGATTTACTGAAGTGGTTTGTGGGTATTCAGCTTTCTGAATACTGTCATCTATTTCAAGAAACTCAAGATGTAATTATATTTTCAATACTTCATGTGCTTTTTTTTCTAATTAGTATCATAAAGTTTGACATTCTTGTGCTTTGCAATCATATTATGATTTTTTTCACTTTTTCTCTGAAATCTTTAAAATATGGATACTATGCCATTTTATCCACTGATTATAATTTGGTTAATGTAGCATATTGTAATTTAAAAAATCCAAAATATTTTCTTTGATCAGTACAAATTATTTTAATATATTGGTTGCACTATGACTCACACCTACTATCTAATGAGATGTCTCCTTCTCTGCTATAGTTAAGAAATAGAGAAGGGGTCATCTAATTAGGTAGAAGGTCAAGATCTCAAGCATGAGTCATGGCAGCAAATGTGTTAAATGGAGGGAAAATCTTATAAAAAATACCAAATTTCATTGATTTCTTTCTACAAATTTTAAATCAAGATTAGGTTGATACAGTTCTTTCTTGATTACTTATTTTAATGATTTGAAGTTTTTATTTTACAAAATTTTCATTCTAAATTTTTTAGTTTTTATTCATTGTTCCTGTAACTTGAATTGCAGGCAGTATATATTTCATTTCCACTGAAAATTTACACCTGTTCTTTGTTTTTAAAATATGGTATTCTTTCTTTCAGATTGCATGGCTTGATAAAATTGAAAAACGATATGCATGGTTGAAAAAAAATTTAGTTGCCTTTGAAGAAAAATTTGGACACATGTTTCCTCCTGATTGGGAAATGAGTGAGCACATTGCTGTTGAGTTTTGCCATATCACCAGGTAAATGCTAATTTTATGAATAATCAGGTATCTCAGTTTTTTTGTTCTTTGAAATTACGTACAAGTCTTGAATTAGTGAACAATTATTAATGAACTTATATAAAAATGAAAATTAACAAAAATATTTATCAGTAATAATAATGATAATTATTTTTATTTTCATAATATAATAGTAAAGAATTTTAATCGCATTTTTCGTTGTAATGATCATTTTAGGAAAATTTTTAACTGTTAATTGTAAATTTCAGTGGCATTATAGATTATGAATTTCTTTTACCTTCATTGTTTTGAATTACAAATAGCATATTTGTTAATATTATGAAAAAGTACTAACATATAATCTATACTTATAAAAGGCAATGTTTGTGTGTGTGTGTGCGGGCAATGTTCAGACGAATCTATGGCACTTGCAACCTTGAAATTTGGCACACAGGTAGTCGTAATGGTGACTCAATGCACCTCGAAGCCGCAATTTTAAAATTTAATCTAGAAATTTTTTTATTTAATGTTTTGTGTTGTGTTGCTTGATTTTTCGCACTAATTTCTCAATAGAATGGTTTTGAATATTTGTACAAAAAAAATAGACATACCATTGAAAAGAGCACACGATTTCCATTCTAATGAAGTTAGTTTTGAATATTTAACAAAATTTAATGAATTTTGAGAAATTTTTAAAAAATAGTCAGTTTTGCAATCGAAATTTTATTTTTGTTTTTAAATTTGCTGCATCTGGCGTTCTAATAACACTATTATTTTCAAATTTTTTCAGCTTATAACTGGAATGGTTCTGTTGTTTTTAAAATTAATTTTTTCCTGGTCAGTTGAAAGATATTTTTCTCTACTGAGCTCCCTCTTGTGACACTTTTCCAGAGCGTTGCTGGAGAATTTCATTAGCTGACATTGCAGAGCAGAGGTGACGTCATAACCTTCAACTGAATGACTTCGATTATTATTTTCGGCAGTGTCTTAACGTGTTTATGTCTCGCATATTTTATTTGCTTTATAATAATCATTTTCACGTTGCAGTTTTTTAATATTGTTTTGGAATAACATATTATTTTATACAGTTATACTCTGTATTTTATACAGTTGAGATGTCATTATAGGGAAGAAAAATAAGTGGGATAATCAATAATGTGTATCTTTTGTTTTGTTTTCAGAACTTTTTCCATTTTTTCCTCGCCATTGTGGGCGTGTTTTTTTTTTTTTTTTTCCATTTTGTTGAAATCCTGATTCCACGGGCAACACCATGCGCATACTGCTAGTAACTAATAACATATTTTAACTATGTTTTTTATTTGGATATATTTAGGGACATGCCATTTCTCAAGCAAACTTATAATAGATTCTTTTCCAGCCAAAACATTTTAAGCTTTTCCTTCTTCTTTAAGGGAGTTAGATCATATGAAATGAATGCTCACACTAGCAGTTCATTTCATTCTATCTAGCATGAGATATTATTAGCTTGTTAACAATATCTAGGATCTGATTGTTACAGATTTAATAGCGAAAGTAGTAGTAGTAGAAAATTTCATGCACATGGGCAGAGTGTTTAAGAAATAAAAAAATAGCATGAAGAACAGAAATAATGAATCAATTGACAATAAATTTCGTTTTGCAAGATATATAAATATTCTATTCCAAAATTGAGTACGAAAAAGAAAGAACCCTTTTAACCAAAACCAAAGTAAAGGTTTCCCAGAAGTGGAAAAAATAAATTAATTCTAGTATAACTTCTATTTGATATTAACGAAGTTCTGCCTTGATGAATCAACATAAAATAAGAAAAAGAAACTGCTAGATTCGGCTAAAAAAAAAAGCCCCTGTCATATCACCTATTTGATATATTAAATTATCACAGACTCAAAACAGTATCCTGTGTGTAATGTTTGTTAATTTCTGGACAGACCTTCTGAATCTCTTTGGCGCGTAGCCAAATTCCGGGGGGTTATGGATTTTGGAGTATAATTCTATTATAGATACAGTGATGACTCATCTAATAGAGCTGCATCATTCTCTGTAACTATTTTTAAAAATTGTTTTTTTTTTCTTGATATTTGCTTAGTTTTTCATTCTGAAAGTTCAGTAATCAATGGAAATGGGAGAAATACAAAAAGAAAAATAACCTTTTCTCCTTATGATAATTTTTGGTTTGAACAAATTAAATTCTTGTTATGTAATTTATTTAAAATGCAAGAAATTTAATACCTGGCATATAAATTAAGAATTTTGTACTAATAAAAAGTAAAGTTGATTTTTTAAAATTGGTATTTCAACCTTAGAGAAATATTTTTTTCCAAACACTTCTCATTTTTGAGATGATAAACTGACACTTTTCCCATATCATTCCACATCCATTAGTTTTAAAACAATATTATTAGTTCTCCTGTGGTATAAAATATTGCTATTTTTTATATGTTTACTGGAGGAATTGGTCATTCTAAGGTTGCAAAGTACTAAACTCCAAAGCTTTTTGAGAATTAAAACTAAAATTAAATTTTGAGTTAACTTATTTCCTAGTGAAAAGGTAAGAAAACTCAATGACTGCATTACATTATTGTTTAAGAGAAACTGTATTCTTCATTAATCTAATGAATTGGAATTAAAAATTATTTTAATCACATGTCTTTGTGCTTGATTTTAGAAAGGAACTTGGAAAAATAATGCTGTCAAGGAAAAATGAAATAAATGTTCAGCTTTTGCTGTTTGCTATACAGAAAACTACAAATTTTGAATCTTTACTTGCTCAACGATTCTCAGGCGTTACCTTGGATTCAACTTTACTGCACCAGTTTGTTAAAAAAGAGGTGAATATTTAGTATTTTCTTATTTTGTAATTATATATTAATCTGTCTTGCTCCCAATTAATTTTCTATTTGATGAACATTGTCTTATTAAAGCTGTTTCTTAAAAGTTTGCTTTTTTTGTGTGTATGTTTTTTGAGAAGATTACTTAAACTAATTAATTATTAAAAAATACTTTACCCTACTGAATAATATAATTTTTTTGTTGTGTAAAGATTGTAATTTAGAAAATCTTATCATTATTAATTTTTTGTACTGTAATAGAGTTACTTGTTGCAGAGGAGATTTTTTATATATATTGAATAGCTATTTAAAATATTCTGCCTTTTTAAATGGTGAGAAACTTTGAAAGACTTCAGTATCATAAAGATTTTTAACTACAACATACAATTGTTTGCATTAGCTTTAAAATTCAAAATAACAGATACTCTCGACAGATTTATGAGAAAAAATTTTGATGTTTTACACTTAGAACTCATTTGTTAAAGTTAATATAAATTATTAAGGTACTTTTCCGTTAGCCGGGCACAAATGTCGCCAATTGTAAACCAAACGTGAGCCAAGTCGCCGGGCGCAAATGTCGCCAATTGCGAGCCAAGTTGGCGGGCGCAAATGTCGCCAAAATTTGGCGGAATTCTACATTATTTGGCGATTTTTCGCTTGCACCCGGCTACCGGAAAAGTACCATTATTAAATATCTTATTTCTTTGAATTGCCTTTCTTCATAAAGCTGAATACAACGGCTTGTAAGGCATGTAATTCAGCATCAAGTTTTCAGATCAAAAATTTTTTTTTTTTCCTCTTGCATCTGTTACATTAAAAAGTACTTATCCTAATAAACCATCTTTGTTTTTTCTGTATGTATACTATGAAAGGGCCCTAATCCTTTTCAAGAAACTGATGACAACAATCCTTTTAAAGAAGATATTCAAAAGGAAATAGAAGGTGTGAATTCAGAAACTGGCTCAACTGAAAGTGTAAATATTCTATATATTTAACATTTTCATCTGTATTTCCCATTATTGTTCATTTTGTTCATGCATAAGGATCTTCTTTATGGATCAACAGTAAAAAAAAAAAAAAAAAATGTTTTGATTTACTCTATCTAACTTGTTAAAAGTCATCAGATTTCATTTTTATTTGTTTTAGCTGTCATTTTTATTTTAATTCCTGTTTTGAAATATCTTTAACAAGAGATATTTTGAATTCATTTTGTGTTGCAGAATTTTTTCAGTCATATTGCTGTGAAATAAACTTATAGAACAGTATATTTAGATGTTACTGTGAGTTAAGAAGTTATCAAACCTAGAGCTGAAAATAACATAAAAATAGTTTGTAAAAAAAGTATCATAAATACCTCAGAATACATTTTTTACATAATTTTTTTGTTTTGTTTCCTGTTTCTGACCAAATTTTTATAGGATTATTTTTACCCATGTTTTGTTTATACAATAAAACCTGTTTATAATGATATTGTAGGGACCTATAAAAGATATTGTTACAGATAGTTATCGTTATAGACAATCGGAAGATTTGCACATCCAATGTTTATGTTCGTGTGTGTGTTTTAACCCTTTAAGGCCGAACCCGTATGATTGTGCGGGTTAGACTTTAGCTTATATTTCTGTTTCTGGTCAGTTATATGCAGTAAATGCCGGAAGAAAGGATTTTTCTTGTTTCCAGAATCTCTATAGATCTATTTTTCTCTTTGGACGTCAGATATCGTCCATTTTTGAGTTGTAGTCGGCGTTTAAACCATAGGTTAAAAAATGCGTCCGGTCTTAAAGGGTTAAGATGCTAACGTATTCTATTGAGCTTATTGATTCGTCTTACAAATAATTGCTGATATAAAATTGCATTTTATAAACACATAAAATATGTAATTATATGTACTGATATAAAATTATTTATTCAAATTTTTTAAGACCTTCAATTGAAAATTTTGTCAACATCATTTACGGCACCTTTACATCTTATTTGTTTACATTTCTTTACTTTTGTCCACAGTATCTTCAATATCTTTTCTTTTTCTTTCTTTTTATTTTTAAGTAGCTATTGTCGACTGCAAATTCTTATACTTTTTAGCAGCATCAACTTTCTTTAATCCTTGTTTGATTTCCAAATTAATTTCTAGCTTTTCTTCAAATGCCAATGTTTTAACTGCACCATAAACAAATTCCAAGTAACAAGTGGTCAGTCTGAAGTGCTAAATGGGAATAAATGGGGTAGTGTCTACCCACCCCCACAGGCACCAGACATTTGTGCACATTCCAAATGCCCGCCCCCCCCCCCCCCGGATCCCTGCTACAACAGGCTCCAGTATCTAGCCCCCTCCCCTCAGTACCCCTGTTATCTAACATTCTTGATCATAGGGGTCACTTTCTAAGGGAAAAACTCTACTAGCATTGGGATTATATTGTATCAGCTTTCTAAAGAGATAAAATTATCGTTATGGGCAGGTGCGTATAAAAAGAGATTAGTGTTGTAGTCAGGTTCAAAATACATTGTGTACATGAGAATTCTGCCTGGACCAAAGAAAATATTGTTATAGACAGTATCGTTATACACAGGTTTCACTGTAGTATTTTTAGGGGATATGTTGGAATTCAGTGCTCATTTCCTCCCATGCCTCTTTAAAATAGTTCCTTCTTAAAAAGTTGCTATGGGATGTTACTGCGATTGTGTTAATTTGAGACAAGAGTTTATTCTGACAATTACATCACATCGACTTCCGACTTTGATTCCGTTGCTGTGTGTAACTGCTAGGGGAGGGAACAATCATCCTTATGTCTTTAATAATCCTTCATAACTTTTTGTGTGTTTCTGTAAACAGATTCTTTCATTATTAAACTAATCTGTAATATTCATTGCCCTAACTGCCAGGATGTTTGGATTTGAGCTGAAGTTTTCATGCACCATTGTTTCACTGAACTATTCTGTATATTAATGAGCTTTGTGTTTTTATAACAGCTTGGTTCTCAAGATATGATTATATAGTTGCAATTGTGTTTCATTTAAAAATCAAACAAAAAAAATGAACATAACTTAAGTTATGTTTATTTTTTTTGTTTGATTTTTAAATGATATCATTATTAACTTATCAAAAATTCCACAATCAAATATATCATTAACCTTTCACATGTATAGTACCTTTCTTTTCCAAAAGTATTTTTCAGATTTTTAATCTAAATGAAAACTTTTTTTACAGGCATCTGTTATGAAAGTAAAAAATCCATTTCAAGGTATTATATCCAGGTGTTTTGAGCCTCATTTAAACATCTATGTTGAATATCAAGATAGGTATGCATATATATTTTTTAAATGTTCTCTCATTTCAGATTTTGCTTCTTTTTTTTATAAAAAAAATTATTGTAATATTTCAGAAATTTAACTCAGTTGATGGATGGCTTTGTAGAAGATATGCAAAAAGCTGGACTTCCAAAGGCTGAAATTAGTAGAGCAAATGTTTTACCTTCTTGTGCAGATCTATTTGTGTTTTACAAAAAGTGTCTTGTTCAGTGTTCTCAGTTGAGTATTGGGCATCCTCTTCTAGCTTTGACTTCTGTTTTCCAAAAGTATCTCAGAGAATATGCAAGTCGAGTTTTACAGAATAGTTTGCCAAAGTGAGTTTTCTAATCTTTTTTGTAATCTAGAAAAGTATTTATTAACTCATTATCTTTCTAAATGTATATTATGTCAGTATTGAAATTTCAACAGAGGTTTTCCAAAGTTGTGTTGAAATTTCTGATCTGTTTAAAAATATTGAATATCATTTGAAATTTAAATATTGTTTAAACAATATTTTACAATATAAAGTTCAGATGCTAAATGTTTGAACTGGAGATTTAGTTTAAATTAATTCAGTTGTCAGTTTGTTGTAAAATGATTTTTATATGAAAATAACTTTTCTAAATATTTTTCTTTGTTTGAAAATAAAACTAAAGATCAGTTGCTAAAAATTAGTTTTAATGTTCAGAAAAATTAATCAAATGAATGATTTTTCATTGACAATGATTATAATTGCAGAAAAAAATAATTTGAAATAAATTTTATGAGTGATGCTGCAGCTTTTGCTTTTAATTTCTTTTCAAAAATGTATTCTTTATCAGTGGTGTTTCATTGATATTATTTTTATAAATTTTATGCAGCTAAAATTTATTTACTAGTTTTTGTATAATAATTTTAACCTCATAGGATTTGATTTCTTTATTTACATTTCCAAAAATGATGATGGGTAAAGGTGTCTGTAGTTTATCATTTAATTTTTTAAAAGATTTTTTATGGAATTATGAATAACGTATGAAACATAATGAAAACAATATTTGTTAACTGCAAATTTCTCTCTTTTTTTTTTCATTTAATGCATAAATGTCTCCCTTCATGCTCATTTCAGAAAAAAAAAATCGTACATATATATGTGATAAATTATTTTGAAACTAAATTTGAGTTGAATTCTTATTTTTAATCCATTCCTAAATTAGTGTTTTTAAAAGATAAATTCATCCAATACTTTGAATTGGTATTGCAAATAATCTCTTGGTATTTCCAAAACTCATAAATTTATTACATAATCTGAATAAGTCATTTCATAATAATGCTTTCTAATTCACCTATATCTTTTATGGAGGAAAGTCGTTTGTAATTGTGCTCCTCTGACACTCTAATAAAATAGATTTAAAAATTTTGAATTTACGATTGGTCATCTGCAGTTGTTCCTTTGGCACTTGAATAAAATAGTGTTTCAAGATGTAACTTCATTTTTTCTTTATTTTATATATATATATAATGTTTATACGACCATTCTGAAATCATGTAGTTCTACTGTATGATTTCAGAATGAAGGTCATCTTTTCATGGTCTATAAAAAAATTACATTAATGATCTAAAAAAATTGTACAATATGCAAAAGTTATAATTGGAGAGTTCAGAGTTCAAGTCCACATTTTTCCCACTTTGCACTAACACTGCTATTATAGTGTAGAAATGTTAAATTGTCTGTGTAATAATGATTGAAGTCCATAATTCAATTTCCATCCACCAGGCAGAAAGATTAATTAGAAGTATACTGTTATTATAAATGCAGCTAATCAACTTTGAGATCTGTTTTCCCAGAAATGAATCTCATGAAGTTGGGTTCACTTTAACTCTAAACTCTCCAATTTATTTTGTATGTTACTGTGAAACATCAATATCAGGCAATTGGTGATATTCTCTGATGAATGTTTTAGTAGTATATATCAATATTCTCTTGTGATTGTGTTTGGTATATGTCGACATTTACCAGAGATAATGACATTCTCTAATTTCGGTGTTTCACAGTAACACATGCATGCTATGTTGTTGCTTGAGCTCACCAACAACCTATCATTTATGAGCACAACAAAGAATGCTTATTATGTGCCATTATTTTCTAGGGTTGGAAATAGTGCTCCTTCTGCAAATTTAATACAAAGCCTTTTAAAGGAAGGTGAAGTCGCTAGATTCAGTCCATCTGAGCAAATACACATTTGTAGCATTCTAACAACTGCAGATTATTGCTTGGAAACAACTTTACAGGTAATGTTTCATTTTCATGTAAAAGTATTTTTTGTAAAATATATGTATAGTTGCAAAACAATAGTTATATTAATTTATTTTTAATTTAGCTTGAAGGAAAATTGAAAGAAAAAGTCGATCCTACCCTATCAAATCAGATTAATCTTCAGTCTGAACAAGATGTTTTTCACAAGTATGTATTCAAGAAATAGAAGTTATGTGAAATGTATGCATATGAAATAAATTAATATTTAATCATTTTTATTTTCAGTGTGATATCCAACTGTATTCAACTTCTTGTTCAGAACTTAGAATTAGCTTGTGAACCAGCCCTAACTGCAATGACAAAGGTAAGTTCATTTGCAATAAAATTGAGTTTTTAATATAGTTGATTAAGGGAAAAGGATTTAATTTTTAAGCTTTGGTGTTCACAAAATCATACTATGAATTTTCTTTTTAAAAAATGGAGCTTTTGGAAGGCTTAAATTATAGAAAGGAAATTTTTCTGTTTATGTAAATGATGAAATTCAACATCAGATTTTGTTAACTTTTTAGTTATAACATATATGTTAACCCATTAATCAATCTTTTAAATGCGTTGTTTATAATTACAAAGAAAAAATGACAGGTTTATGTGTATTCATTGAACACTGTTTCCTTAACTGCTGTAGAATTTTTTCTCAAACTTTCTGCATTAAATTTATAAAGTATTTACGAGACATTGAGTTAATATTTTAACTGCTTATTTTTATCAGTGGAATAGAATATTCCACAAGAATCTTATGTTGTCTCTTATACCCTAATATGTCTGTATTGTTTTTTCATTATTGATTTTTATCAATTTCATAATTATACAATAAAATAGAAAATGATTTTAACTCTTTTTTTTTAGATGTCATATTAAGCATACAGATATTTTTTTTAAAATTATCTTCATTTACTAGTAAAATATTTTTTACTTAAATACTGAATTAAACAAATAATACACAAGCTTTAGTTCTATATTTTGTTGTTTCAGCATTTGAGTTCAACAAAAATATGTTTTATGGATTTATTGAACTGGTATGCTTTAAGTTATATACTTTCTCGTTTCTAATCTTGAAAGATTTTGGAAATTTATTCCTCTACTATTTTGTTTTTTCAACAATTGGCTTTGGCAGAAGGTTGGCGCCACAAATTTATAGATTAATGCTACAAATATTGGTTCCCAAGATCGATTGGCATTTGATTGTTGGAATTCCACTTCTGGGTTGTCTTTTTCATGGTAGTAATAGTATATAATCAAACTATTTTTTGTATTTCATTTGTATGATTATTGATAAGGTAACTTTATTTAAATTTTTAGTTTAATATATGTATATATTGAAAATATAACGCATGTTTTGATTATTTGAAATATTTAACTATATATATATATAGTCTTTTACATATTATGCAGCTAGCATAAATTAAGAGAGCCATGATCTTTTTTCATTACATTTCTGTCATTCATGATTTTTAAGCTATTGTATATAAATGGATAGTAGTATTTTAAATTAATAATAAAAAAATGAAAATATTTAATTGTTTGCAAAAATATTTGATATTTCTGAAGGATTTATTTTATATATTAATTGAACATCAGACAAATTAAACTAGTTAAGGTTTAAAATTGTGTTTTTAGATACAATGGGCTGCATTTGAAGCTGTGGGTGATCAGAGTAGTTATGTTACTGCTATTACAACTCATCTACGTCAAACATTACCCTTACTCAGGGATAACTTGTCCACATCTCGCAAGTACTTTACAAAATTTTGCATGAATTTTGCCAAGTAAGTCTCTAAACTGAAAAATTCATTAAGTGTTATTTATAATAAGTATCTGTATTTTTGCACAGTATTTAAGAAAATTTGCCTTTCTTAAATGTCTTATGAACTTATATCATTTTCATTTCTTTATGTTGCCTTTAAATTATCAAAGTGTCTATCTTTCATTATGGTATAAAAGATTAAAGGCTGTTATCAAGCTATTTTAAAGTATAAAGTTACAAATATTAGTCAGGAATGGAAGCACATAGTTTATCATTATAATAAACATTCACTAGATTTTTATAGTCCAAGAAAATTTTACTGAGCATTATATTACAAATTATTAGTACTCATGATATGCAAAAATTTGTGTCATGCATCTCTATCTCATGGGTCAAGACAGAGAGAAATCTCATTTGCAGTATTGTCATTATTTTTGATGAAATACTTTTTTTCCATTTTATTAAAAAAAATAGCTACTAAAGACTTCTTTAGTAGTAATCATCATGTTATCTGTATTAAAAAGAAAATGAAGTAATGTTTATTGTGATTACCTCGTCGCCCCCCCGCCAATCTACTATTTTTGGCATTATTCTAAGATTTTATATTTTTATATTTTTGCTTTATCATTAACTAATCAAAATCTAAATATATATAAAGGATGAACTGCTAGAAAAGCTTATATACTAAAATTATTACAAATCTAAGTATTAGGTTCATCATAATAGCCAATGACAATTCTTTTCTTTTGATAAATCCCATCTAGATTATAAATGCCATAGCCTTTTTCCTTATGGGTGATACAGATGCTCTCCCCTTTTCCCATACAATTGCCCCATGTATAACATACAATGAGAGAAAACAACAATAGTAATTCCAGATTCTGTTGAGGGAGAACACAGACAAAATCTTGCTGTTACTTGAAAAGAGGGAAAAGCAGCATACAGTAACCACTGTACCAGTAAATGATTAGAATTTCTCTCTCCTCTTTGACCTAATCGGTTTGTGGTCTAATCACCTGGCTGATCATTTTACTCCCTTTTCTTATTCAGTCACTCTATGTTTGACATATAATAGATTGTTAATAAGGGAAAACAAGAATACTAATTCTAGATTCTATCCAGGGAGAATGCAGACAAAATCTTCCAGATACTTAAAAAGGGGGGAAAGCACTTTTCTGTTTCTTTGTTAGAATTCCCATTGAAAAGGACATGCGAGCTTTCCTATAGCAAATAATCTTTTTAGAATATATCCTTATATTTATTTAATCGTGAATTATACAGTTTTACTAAAATTTATTCTGTTTTATTTTGAAGTTGTTGAATTAATCGATTTTTCCAGCTCTTTTATCCCAAAGTTGATTGGCCATTTATTCAAGTGCAAACCAGTTAGTCCCATTGGTGCAGAACAGGTAAGAACTGATTATATAGAATACCGCATTTCTAAGCATTATTCACTAATTGTATATTCATAATGAGTTTTGTCATTTTTCAGTTACTTCTTGACACACACATGCTTAAAACTATTTTGTTGGATCTCCCTTCTCTTGGATCTGTATCTATGAGAAAACCTCCCCCCATGTAAGTTATTGGTATCTTTACATTACTTATTTGTTAATTTTAAAATATTTTCTACAAATTTTTTTATCAAAATCCTCTCTTTTCAAAAAAAATATTTTACACATATAATACTTCAGGATTTTACTATTTTTCCTTTTATATATTAATAAATTAATAATAATATTAGGTATTTTAATATCTGTCTAGAACAGCAGTTCCCAACCTTTATTTCCTCTTGTACGTACCCCTTGTCTTTTTATTTTTGTGTACTTTCTACTGTCATTTCCAACTATCCCTTCATGCAAAGAAGTTTTTATTAATAATGCTAAGACCCAAGTTGACTAAGGAGTTAAACGACTCAAATTACAGTCGGACCTCTATTTAACGAAGTCGCTAAATCCCGAAAAAAAAGTTGGTTATATGGAAAATTCGTTAAATAGAGATTCACCTTTTAAAATACTTTCAACTACACAAAACAGATTTTAAATTTATAAACACTAAATATTATTAAAAAAGTAATTAATTACACCTTCATTTTGTAAATTAATATCTATTTGTTTTATATATCTTCCCCATCAAAAAGAAATCTGCAAGGAAAACAAGAATAAAATAAAACGTCCAGGAATACG
The DNA here is from genome assembly GCA_013235015.1 of Araneus ventricosus. Lineage (NCBI taxonomy): Eukaryota > Metazoa > Arthropoda > Arachnida > Araneae > Araneidae > Araneus > Araneus ventricosus. The sequence continues at coordinate 17,790 of BGPR01010503.1, forward strand.
CTGTATTTTCAATTTTAGAAAAATAATTTTATAGTAAAATTAATGAATTTTAATGACATTATCGCACTTTTTATAACAAGTAATTTTAAGCATACATTACCACATACGTCCTTAAATTTAATTACTAATAAAGTCTGTTAATTTTGTCTGAGTTTTTTGTTTGAAAAAGTGTTTTCTCTCATAATACGTCTTGCATCTTTGCAATGCACCAAACCCCCCTTCAGGCGCATTTTCTTCAAACTGTGCAAAGGATTGTTTGAAATGATTTTAGCATTTCATCATACGAAGGTTTGTTGATTTTTGCATCATGATCATTTCCATCTTCGTCTTCATCGCAATTCATTGCTGTATTGTTTTTATTTTTCACACAGTCCAAAATATCCAATTCAGACTGGTAAAACCAGTTCAAGATCAGTGATCACCATAAAATGTGTTAAAGGAAAGAAAAAGTTTGAAATGTTCGGAAATATTTTGAGAAATAGAGAGAAAAAAATATTGGATCGCATGAAAAAGTTCGTTAAATAGAGAAAGCACTTCGCTATTTGGAGGTTATTTTACGAAGAAATTCGCAAAATGTTCTTGGTTCCAAGGGAAAAGTTCGCAAAATAGAGGTTCTTTAAATAGAGGTCCGACTGTAAGAACATTTGTTGGATTTATTTAATGTTTTACATTTTATTCCATTTTTTGTTATAGTATTATTTCCATGTTCGTACAAATGAAAACAGCATTCAAATAATTTCACATTAACTTGTGATGAAAGCTAGCAATTACTCATCATGGTAATCAGTTATTGAAATGGAAGACAGTTTCAATACAATACTTGAACTTGTTTCTTGGGGCTGAATTTTATAACATTTGCTTCAAATGAAAACATATAATCTCCTGTTTGGAGTAGTATCAAGGTTTCTGTGATATTTTTTTTATTTATATACTCATAAGATGAGTATTTCTTTTTACAAGTTCTTTATTCATGAAAGGTATTGAATACTGTATTGCTTTAACAATGAGATCTTGGTACTCTTCTTTCAGTGCTACCCAGTAGACTTTCATACTTGGGTAAGTTTTACTTTCCACACGAACTTGGGAAAACAAAATTCTGACCTTTTCATTTTAATCCCTTTATGTTTTCTGCCTTACGTGTACCACAGGTTGGAAACCTCTTTTCTAGAAGAAAATGTGAGAGATAAGGGTGACTTCAAGAAGAATATACATAAATGTATTTTGAATATAAAAACATTATATTATAACTGTTTACAATAGTTAAAAGACCCTGTTTTTTTTACATATCAACAAAGACCTCGTCATTTTTTTCCATTTATTGACCTACAACTTAACAATTCAGTCCTTCCCTTTTTATTGCATGCTTTGAAATGCGGAAAGTTAAATCTTCCATTGTGCCACTAACTCTCATTAGATAGTCTCTGTCAACAAATGGTTCAACTTCAGGAAATGAAGTGGCTTACATCACGTTAAGATTGTGATTTGGTGACTATTGAATGCATAAAGGATAATTTTTATGAGAAATTTGACATTTTATTAATTTCATGTATAGCAAGGTGTATATGAAATTTTATTATACTTCGCTTATGCATGAAAAGCGGTGGCTTTGTAATTTTCAGCATTATTTTACTGTCTATAATTTATTTGTAATTTTATTTTGATCACCACACACTTGTATTTTAAGTGCTGTTAATAGATTTATTAATGCTGTTCAATTTTTTGTTGTTGAAATAGTTTCAGTAGCTACTATCTTTTCTCCCACTAGAATGAATAGGTATATATTACTTAGTCACATGCCTTTGTTTTATTAAATGATAAATCTATTCTCCAAAATCATATTTTTATATTAGTCACATTTTTAACCTTAATTTTTGTTAGCTATAACGCTTTTTTTTAACTCCAAGAGCAAAATTAGTTGTTGTTCAAAAAGTTTGATTTCATCTCATCAGCCACCCTCATCGTCTTTAGTGTGATATATAGATTTAACATATTGATTTTAGTATGTACCACCTGTGGTTTATACAGCAAAGCACCATTAATGGAGCTTCCAAATGGCTAAGAACAGAAATTACCGCTTCAGAATCTGTGTGTTAAAATAATCCACATATTTTTAAATCAATAATTCTTCCTCTTTTTTTATAAAACTAGAGAAGATGTTCTGTTTAAAATTCCTCATTTTTATGAAACTAGAGAAGATGTTCTGTTTAAACTTAAATGGTCTGTTCCAAATATTGGAAACTGAATTGTGTATTATATTGTGCCCATACATAATGAATTGTATTTTAGGGTGAAAATGACTGTTCTATAAATTTCTTTTATTTAAAATTTCAGGTATACGAAAATAGTTGTTAAAGGAATGACTAAAGCAGAAATGATATTAAAGGTTTGTATGCAGTTTATCTACAACTTTATTTGCATTATTATATAATTTTTGTAAACCATGTTTTTTTTTCTATTAAATATCTTTTTGTGGAAAAATTATGATGAGTTATATTAATTCCCTTATTTTGCCCAAATCGATATGACAGCACAGGAGAGAAATCTGGTTGATACAAACAAACATAGTGTATAATAACTTAAACTTTAAAGAATGTTTAAGTCACATGCAATTGCAGCTGAAAACAAACAACAATGCAAATCAATATCATTCAAAGAAAGCCAAAAAACAAAGATAAACTCAGCAGGAATAAAAAAAAATAATTAATCCATTCTAGTCCATTTTTTCAAGGGCTAAGGACTTTATTTGAGATGGATTCAAAATAATTGGGAATTTTTTTTTGTAAGAAGCTTGCATTACGCCAAATATAGCTTCTCTTAACCCGAAATTTCCCAACGAAAGACAAAGGAGATCTGTACATCAAAAAGCATTATTTTAAAAGAAAGAGGTAAACCAAACACAAACATAAAAACGCTAATAAGATTGATTTAAAAATATTAGACATCTGGCTTCTTTAAAAGTAGCCATTATAAAAAAAAACCAAAACACGTATCATATTAAAAAGGAACAGGTAAATAATATTGTATTTAAATATGAAAAAGTATATTCATAAATAATATGCAGAGCTGTTTGGTGAGCTCTCTAATTTTGTAGATATTATAGGTATATTAGTTTGCAAAAAAGTTTCTTTAGAAATTTAAGCTGATTGATAGAAATTTAAACTTTTTTTTTTATTCAGACAAGAATTATTATTTAGGTGTTTGAGAGTGTTTTCTTCATGTGTTTATCTAATATGACCAGTCTTCTTACCTCAGGTTGTGATGGCACCACATGAAAATGCTGAAAGTTTTGTAGATAATTACATGAAACTACTCCCTGAATCTGATATTACAGAATTCCAAAAAGTGTTAGATATGAAGGTAATTTATGTTTCTTGTAGTCATCGTGTTTCAGACTATAGTAATAGAATCATGAGAAAATGAAATCTGATATTAAAAAAAATTATTCTTTTAAATATTTAAAATGTTATTTTGAATAATTTTCTTATTTTTAATATATATTTTGAGAAATTCTCGATTGAATCTTTTATAAGTTTACTAGCTGAGCTGGAAGTCAGTCATTTATTTCTTGGTTGACTGTAATCTTACAAGCATGCAGTTAAAAGTTTTGTGATATTTTCCATATTTTTATCTATAACTGAGCAATTTTTGTTGCAAAGATTTTACACTCTATTAATTTTGTCGTTTCTGGCTTGCAAGCATTCTGTATCTTAAAATACTAGAAAATGATTTCTACACAAGTAGTACTATTGTGAACTAATCTTTTTTTAGCTGATTGTCAAGCATACAAATTTGTATTTTTGAGATGTTACCAAAATTAGATTCACTCCTATAATCTAATATGTTTCAGATAAAAAAAAAAGCAATTTAAATACATATATTTAATTATTTTATCATGTTATATATTGATCATGTTTAATATTTCACAAGAATTTTTACTCAATTTATTTAATAAAAATTTTCAGGAAAAAATTATAACTATTTTGACATTTATTACTAAAATATCGTCTAGATTAGTAACCAATTTCTTTCCCAGTATTGAAATGATCTGAATCTGTAATCTTTTGATTAATTTAAAATTAAGATTCTTCCAAAAGATAAATGAAAATCTCTCAATCTAACTTTTGTATATTATAGATATTGTTAAGCAGTATTGTAATGCAGTGCTAAAGTAGTTCTAAAGAAATTTTTAAAAAATAAGAAAAGTATCAACCTTTCTAATTATCTATTTTTAATCAGCGATAATCTGCTGTACTTTAATTGAAAAAGCAAATAGAAGTTTAAAATACAGAAAAAATCATTATACACATAATTATAATTTTGTTTTCTACCACTGATTTAAATACTAAAATTTGGTTTTCAGGCCTCTTATTCAAGGTTTTAATTTTAGGTTTCTAAGTAAAAATTAGCGCTATTCTTAAGACCTTCATTTTATTTTGATGTTAATTGCTCTTTGATTTTCATTCTAAACTATATGTTTAATATTTTCAATTTATAGGGCCTTAAGAAAAATGAGTTGAGTGTAATGACGGACATATTCCGTTCTCGCCAACCTGCGGTGCCAGCAACAGGTGGGCATCACCAAGAACAGGATGTTAGTTCTGCACCAATGTTATCAAGTACACCAGAACATGAATCTAGTCGAATACGAAGATTAGAAAAATTAATTAAAAGATTATAATGTAAATGTAGTTTTGTATCTATTTGTTTTTTTAAATACAAATTGATTTTGTTTTTTGTTTCTTGGTTAATTATTCATTGTATGTGACATGTGAATACCAAAGTTGTACCAAATTATTTTTGAATTAAAAATTTATTTTAAATGCTAAAAAATGGTTACATTAGACATTTATCTATTGGAAAGTAATATTTTCAACACGAGAGTTACAAGACAAAAATCTGTAAACTTATTTGAACAAAAAAAATAAATCAAACTTTTGAAGTTTCATTTTAAAAACAATTTTCTGTGTTTATAGTATAAAAAATTCATACATGGATAAAAATTTTTATTATTTCATAGTTAAAACTAAAATAGTACAATAAATTTGTAAAATATGCAACAACTTTTATGTTCAAGTTTCTAATTTTAAAAAAATAATTGATACATTCACTATTTTACATCTGCTTAGAGAAAAACTACAATCTAATGACTAAATTTATCATCTGCTTGACCATATAAATACTTAATTTTTATTCCAGCATTTCTGTGTGGAAAATTGTATAAAAATTCTTACTACAGTTTGATATATATACATAAATTGCTATAAAATGTCCTGCTATATCCCATTTACTAAGTCAGGCGACTGACATTCTCCATTCGTAGCTTTTTTTCCACATTTATCTTCATCAGCTACTGCTAGGTGCATGGATGATGTAAAAGATCCTGATTCATCTTGCTCTATTGCAAAAGTAACTTCTCTAACTTTTTCAACTCTCAAGCCAACCAAATACCTCTCCTTTACATGGGAAGGGTCATATGAGAATGTTGAACTGTACGAATGATCATTTGTTTTTGGAAAACGATGGATGGTTTCCGAGAATTGAGTGGGTACAAGTCGTGCTTCTAATTCGATATTTTGGTAAAATCGCCCATCGTAATTGATGTCATCGATTTCCGAATTTGCATCAATATATACAGAGCTTTCATATGATTTCTCTCCATCTGACAAACTGGAAAAACTGCATGACCTGTTAAATGTTGCCGATGAGATTTTTGGTAATGCACCGTTCATTGCAAAGAAGGTTCGCTTTGGCACTAACTTGGGAACCAAACTTACAGCAGTAATGTATGACTTTTCAGCATTCTGGTTGTATGAACTTTTAAAAGTAGATGAAGATGTAGGGCCTTCATTTTCGAGGTATATACCTTCGGAAAATATTTTCTGTATCATGGCGGCCTTTTCTTTCTTACGATTCAGGCAGAAATTTGAGAAGAATTGGTATCAAATGCTTATAATCAGATGCTGGATTTTTATGCACACATTGAGGTCTAATCACTACTTCTTTGAATGTGTTAATCTGAAAAGATATCAAAAAAGAGATAGTTAGAAAAAATAGGCTATGCTACTTTTGAATTCAATTACTTAATCTGGTTATAAAGAAAATGATATGCAATTTCAAGGGCTATTTCTGTCAATGAGATTTATTTCTAATTGATTCTTCATCCTGTTATTAAAGTTATTTTTTGGATGATGGGCAGAAAAAAAGTATCTATGATAGTTTTTAAAGATTGAATTTTAGTCAATAAAGAGGAAAGTGCCCTCTTTTTAAGTGTCATTGGACGATAAAATCTGCAGTTTGTCGGGGTAAAAAATTTATAGACATCTAAAAGAGCTGGGAGTAGACAACAAAATTTAAAAATTTAGTTAGAAAATTAGCTAGTTTTCCTGGACATTATTTTTTTTACATATATAATTCCTAGTTTTAGGCAGCTAAAATGAAATAATTTAATTTTCCCCCAAAAAAGTAGGGAGGTGACTGCCCCTTCCCACTGACTTGCTGCCACTGGTATTCAATCTAACCATCACGCGTATAGTGGTACACTAAGATAGGGATGTATAATAATATATTAGGTTATTAGAATATCCTACAGATTAGGTCTGTGAGCCGATGTTACAACAGTTGTACTAGTTGGTAACAAATAGAAAAAAAGAAAACCTGCTGGTACAGCATCTGTACCACCTTTAAAGGAAAGTTTAAGTATTTCAAAATTTTCAGAATAGATGGACAAAAATACAAACACAGATATAATTTATTAACCGCTTGCCTGATTATCTCGAGTTATCTCAGGTTCGTATATATTGCAGTTAATTATTATCCCAAGAAAACTCGGGCGAAGCAGAATTTGCCAGTACGATTTGTTTTATCACGGTTTTACTCGGCCTGGAGAAAATGAAAGGAAATATTCAGCTTTCATTGGCAGTTTGCCAAGTTTTATTGGTTTCGCGGTTCTTTTGGTGGGACTGGTCACGTGTTTCCCTATTGTATAGTATACGTCGGCTTGTGGATTAGTAATGTCTCAAGAAGGATAGTTGCTTTGAAAAAAAGTAAAATAATGGCGATGATGCAAGATAGCGAAAGTGATGATTTTTCAGATAGTGATTAGTCAGCTTAACCTCAGGGCATTTTCTAGATGTTATTCCTGCAATTGAAAAAAAATCAAATCCAACGAGACAGTGTACTCTATGCTCCCGTAAAAGAGATTCCAGAGGTAAACCAGTAAGAAAAGAGACCAGATACCAGTGTACAGAATGTCAGGTATCACTTTGTGTTGTCCTTTGTTTCAAAAACTATTATACAAAGACTAATATTTAACTTTTTTTCACTTGTCCGAGATAACTCGGGATAGTAAACTAATATTAAAACTAAATGCTTTTACACCTGTAAAAAATTAAAAATTCAATTTAAAACCAACATATTTTGTTTTGTTTCGTTTCCTTGTATTTAATAATAAAATTAAAAAATGTGATGATTTTTTACAATTTTTTTCGAAAAAATGTGTAAGGGAAGCGGTTCAAGATATCTGAAGTTGACTTGACTTGAATTTGTATTGATTTTGGATTCAACCAAATAATATTTTGAATTGAAGTAAAAAGATATTTTTAAAATATATTTTTTTGCTTTATCATATCATTAATAATTTCAACCTTTAAAAAAAGTTAAACATTTATTTAATTGTATGGGAGAAAATTTTACTCTATTATTCTTATGCTTGATTTCTTTCGATGAACTAGAGATTATTAAATGACTAATATCAATGATTTATTTTTGGACAATTATTGACCAATGAAATGAATTATTTACTAGATATTCCGTATTTAGTTCCTTGATATAAAAATAAACTGTGAATTAATGGGACCAAATATATTTATAATATTTGCAAAGAATTTATTAACAGATGGCATGATAAATCATAAGATATCCAAGAGGTGATTAAATATCAAGAGATTAATTATACTCAACCACCTGTTAAAATATGTGCTTTACATAAAAGGTAAATTAAGATGAGCCATCTTCATATTTTAAAAGAATGCTAGAAAATGAGAGTGCTTATATAAAAGTGAAACATGTGATTTAAAAGACAAAACAAATACACGAGAAAAATAAAACCAAGCACGAAAAGTAAACATAAGGAAATATATACAAAATAGATAGGTGTAAAATTTCATATTAATGAATCTCACAAATGATTTCAAAAATCCTTTACTTCACTGTTCAGAATTAATTCACTGAAGATCTATTGATAATTACTGGATTAGTATGACATTGTTTAATCATATTAATAAATTAGCAGTGGATGTTTTTTTATATCCATTTTATTCTTGCAGCAACAATGAGAAACTATTTATTTTCCACCAATAATAAATGGGACATGGGACAAAGTATTTTTTCCATCTTTCTTCGTAGTTGACTTTAAAGCTGGACATGCATGAGAGCTCTGCTCCATGCAAATTCGGTCGCTCCACACCAAAACCTGTCGTCAGTGTGAAAATCCGACGAGAATTGGAGTGGCACAGTGGAAAATTTGGTTATTCAACCTCTCTGAATATCCAATCGTTCCATTTGGACTGCAGGGCCATAAATGCTGAAATGCAACCGGTATAAATACGTGGGGGGGGAAGGGGAGACTCTCAGCGAATGCGAAAACCATAAAACACTGCTCTCGAGAAGTTCACCAAGGAAATCAGAGCCGACATATGTTCGCGTTTTGAAGGCAAGGGGAGGAGCAGGCACAGCAGGGATCGGAGTGACCAATAGTGGATGTATTTGCGCGGAGCGGCTTGTGAATGACCTCCTTAAATGGATTGGCTAAAAATTGGAATGGTGTGGAGCACTACCACGCCATTTGCGGGGAGAGGAGTGCTCGTGAATGTCCAACTCAATAAATGAAATAAGCATGATAATATTTTGTCAGAGCGGTTCTCCCTCCCAAGACTGGGGAGTATCCAGTGGAGCAGCAAAGGTTAGTGGCGGCCAAGGTATAATAAGATTCTTTCGTCCCATTTGCCATCAATGGCTCAACAAGTATAAATGATAGCCTGAGCATATTATTTTTTCGCCCCCTCATCATGTTCGGCTTTAACCCTCTGACTGCTTATATTGTAGTTAGCTATTGTGTTTATTTAGTACTATTACAGGATCGAATTGTATTATACTAATAAAGTCCCGCCTATACATAACAATTCGCTTGGTTCAATGATATTCGAGTATGTTTACTGCCGTTGCATCTAAATAGCTATTCAAAAAAAATGCGGCAGTCGGAAGGTTAAAAAGTGACATGAACGCTCTAAAGTTTTGTCTCCATGGCGCCCGCGGTATCTATATGCTTCCCCTTTCACAATGTTTATGTCTTTCCTTGGAAAGCAAATGTTACTCCCTAATTGTGCCTTAAAATTCCTACAGTTGATATTAAATTATGAAGATACAATATAAAGTATATATGATAAACTTCGTTCTTTGTTGTTTTGTAAGTTACATTTTCCGATAAATACAAAACCTACTTGAAATTTCAATAAAATGCAAAAGCTTTTAGATCTTATACGGGTCACGGAGAGACCGAGAGCCTTAAAGGGTTAATAACTCCTCGTTGAGAAATTTAGTGACATGATAAATGTCTATTTCCATTTCTGGTTTTCAAATCGCGCAGTTACAAATATGTAATTCATCATTACAAAACTAAAGCAAAATTTCAGATCGAAAAATATCCAGTTTTCTTAGCAAGAAGAGTTCGTGATTCTAACTTTGATGAAACTTATTGTCCGACGCAATTTTCATGGCCGACACAAGTAAAATTCTTTCCAGTATCGTCATTCCGATATGTGAAGTATGCAATAATATTTGCATCAGAACTATGCAAGATCACTCGCTGTTCTTTTTTCGACTCTTTAAAGTCAGATAATGCTTGACACTTGAAGGTCACCCTCTGTTAGGTAAATTTAAACGTGACTCAAAAAGTAACGAGCGAGAAAAGAAAAATAGTGTCCAGGAAACAATTGACCCTACGTCACTATCCTCCCTCCTTTCACCCTCCCCCCTACGTCATTGATGAACGGTCTCTACAGAGGTGGCCTTTTTCTTTTTTTTTTTCTTTTCCCCTAGTTGAAAGGTGAAGGTCTTGTCTGAAAATTTTTCTTTTGTTAACTCGAAACCACACCAACACTTCAGAGAGTATTGTCTCTTTGAAAAAAGAAAAAACACTGAGGAAGGTTACAGAAACATGGAAAGTATTTTCCTCATAGACCTTGATTTGCCTCAGGGAAAATCCTTTCAAAAATTTACTTTAGGGTTTGGAGACATGTTATATCTAAAGGCA
>BGPR01010503.1:35751-48154 GCA_013235015.1 Araneus ventricosus
AAAGTGACAACATTGTTTCCTGGCTTGACAGGCTCGAAAATTTTCCCACTTTTGTAGTCATTCCACTCTAACTTGTAACGTTGACGCGGTCGATAACATTTTTTGGTTAGTTACTTCATTGTGTATTTTATTAATTTATCGAAAGTATTGTAGTGTTCTTTATTATTCTTAATGTCAGGTGAGTAAAGTTAAAGCGTTTTGGTTTACATAAGCCATTAGTCACGACGATACAAATTTTTTTATTACTCAGTCTCCCTCCCCCCCAAATCCTGGATTCGCTAATGTAGCCGGAGCATGTCTTATTTTTTCAATTCCCTCATCATATTTGACTTTAAAAAGTGACATAAATGCACGAACGTTTTGTTTTCAAGGCACCCCCTAAGACTGGCGGCCGGGCAACTATACCTCCTTGCCTCCCCTATCGTCCCTATGCCATTGCATATTCTATGCGTAGTAAAAATTAGCTAGAAAAATTCTTCAGAAGCTAATTTTTTTTAAATGTAATAGTCATTTTGAAAAAAATTCTTATATATTGGCTATTTACCTGCAAGCGGAAAAACGGGACAATCCAGGACATTTTGTTCAAATATTTTCTAGCCAGGGCTGTCCCGGCTGTTTCGGGACGTCTAATCATTTTATTCAAATATCACAACTTGCTTAGACATTATCCAGAGGCAGAATGCAAGCTAGAATAGCATCAAGTTCTCTTGCATTACATCAAAACTTAGAAATTACCTCACATTTCTCATAAAGTAATTTCACAATCTACACAACGCCGACAACACGTACAAACATAAAATTTACGAGGCACGATATTGCGTTTCTGTTTATTTCCAAAAGAAACACATCTACCAATATAATTAAACTTTAAAAGTCCCTGTTGTCTGCCATTTTCCCATATCTGTTGGTAAGTATAGTCCAGCGACAATAAAAGTATGTTGTTGTTTGACTGTGGCTTGCTGCAATAAGAAAAAAAGTGTCTTTTAAATTGCGTTTCGAAGAAAAAAATTATAAACCTGCTCCTAAAAATCAAAGCTATATATACCGATGAATAGTACCATAAAACAACTTTCAATGATGTCTTCCAAAAAAAATATTTATGTGAAAAAACGATTTATTTATAAAATGTGCCCATTATATTAGACTGTATCGAAAAAATGCCAATCCATGCTCATATGATTCACGCCCAATTAGCCGCCCCAATCTAATTTAGGAATCCATTGTGCATCTTGCAGGAGGAAAAAGAACGCGATGTCAAGGTGAAGAGTAAGATAATGCGCTGCTAGATGTTAGAATGGCATTCATATGTGTATCAGGTTGATCTCCATTAAAGAAAAATAAAAAAGGCATCCGCAAAATCCTATAAAAACGAGTAAAATACAACAAAGAAGTAATTTTAGTATATTTTCAGGACACTGGCATAAAAATTTCATAAAAATAAAGAATTAAAATTTTCTATAATTTTTAGGCCCGCACTTTTATCTTAATTTTACTTTTTAATTTAATTTTCGTATAGAATTGTGCCGTTAAATGTTTCGAATGTTACATTTTGAAGCACGTAGTGTAATTAGTTAATCCATAACTAATTAATTTAAGAAACAAAAATTATAATAAGAGAAAAACTTTTTTTGTTTTTTTACTAGCCGCAATGCACATCCATCCATTTTAACATTGGAATCCACTGCACATATTCCAGGAGGAAAAAGGACATGACAGCACAGCATTAGGCAAATCAGCAGGTAGTTCGATAACATTTGTCATGTGACTATGACGTCACGCTAGTAAATTACATTGCCTTTCAAATATTCAAGACCAAAAAAGCAGACACATGATAAAAGGTTAAAAAATTTTATAACGGGGAGAATTACGAGACACAACGCTTTTTCTAATTTATCAAAACAACACATGCATAAAAATTTAAATTAAATTTATGAAATTGTAGAGATATAATGCACATAATAAAGTAGTGTTCCGAAAAGGAATTTGCAAGTTATAAGGTTTGTTAGGGAGTTCACAAATTATTCAAATCTTACTCATGGTCGTGGCTTTTTTTTTCCAAAAAGAACTGTTCATGATGCATTCCGACATCAGAATGTGAGTAAACTGTGCTTCTTTCTCTTTGAATATAGGTTAATTGAGAAGTCAGCTCTAAATTTGCTTTCATTCGCATTTTTATTGGACATACACAAAACATGTTGGCACTTATTAGTTACAGTGGCATGTAAAATATGCCTTTATGAAGGCTTTAGCAAATATAAATCATTTCAAAAAGTCATTTTCCTTATTCTGAAAAGTCAGATGTAAAATTATGAATAACGTGTCACTTCTTATTTTTCAGACAACTCAAACAAGTTTCGTAAGATTCTCTTTCCACATCTAACTGATTCAGCCTGCTTTCGCGGTTTTCCAAACAACTTTCAAAAAGGAAATATTTTTGCCACCTGCTCATTTACCAAGAAATCTTAAATTTAAAATTCGACTGAAGCAACCAATTACAATACAAAAAGAGAGGTCATGATAACGGTTGAATTTTAAACAACCACCGAGAAACAAGCCGTCTGTGCTGACAGTCAATTAAACAAGCATCTGCTATTTCTATATCATGCATTTGACTAAAACAGCAAGATTTCACTGTAGCATTGCAAACCCAATGATATCAATCTCGAAATGAATAAACAATAGATGCCTATTAAATGTTTTATAAATAAAATGAGAAGGATTTTCCCTATAATGGGACTGCAATGATTGAAGCAAAAAAAAAAAAAAAACATAATTATATCAACAGATTGTTTTTTCAATGCGTTTGTTGTATTGCTTCAATTTATAATTAATTTTCGAAAGTTTCATGTTATCATTTAATAAACATTGGAAACGTCGGTTTATTAAATATCAAAGAATCTAGCTACATTTGAAGTGATAAGAAGAAAAAAAATCATATATCGAAAAACGAAATTAAAGTCAATTCTTGGAAAATTTATTTGGGCCACGGTGGCCTAGTAGTAAGGTCTCGGCTTTGGGGCCGGAGGGGTTCAGGTTCGCAACCCGATTCAACTGAAGATCCGCCGCGTATGGGGCCCGCCGCACGCCAAATCATACGTAGTGGCCAAACGTCCTCCCGTTGGTGTGGCGTGGAAGTTTGGAGAGGGGGTGCCAGCTCAAGTGTCGTCCTCGTCATCTGACCGTGGTTCACAATTACGAGGTTCGTCCTAAAATAGTCCTCGTGTAGCTTCAAAACGGGACGTTAACATAACTGGGAAATTTGGGAAGTTTATTTTTGTAGCAGCTTAATCGCAGTTTTTAGTTGATAACCTGATGATTCAGTGGCGAATCCAGGGGGAATGGCTATCGGGCTGCCCCCCCCCCCCCCCCTCCAGAGCTAAACCAGTTTCTTTCTACTTTCATTCTACATGAATTCAGATAATTCACGTTAGTACGCGTTAGTTAGTTTTCTTTTGAGTTAAAATTTGCATCGGCACTAACTGACAGTATTCATGAAAAAACATTCTTTTTAATTACCATTTACACAGTTCACATTATAGTAAATCGCAGACATCATTTTTTATTCCGGATCCTTTTCAATTTCAACCTGCTTATTATTCAGCTCACTTCTCCGAGCACAGACTAATGTCACTAATAGGGCTACATTAAAGTGAAGCAGCTGCTCGATTAAAAGAAGAAGAATAAAGTATACCTGAAACCGGTTTCTTCAACAAAATTTGAAACAATTTTCTGTTCTTCACTACCTTAACGTAACCGTTTAAGAAGACTCCTTTTTATTTTTATGAACACAGCATCAAGTATAATATTTAGTCTTTTTTAGGTACATTTCGACTAACATTGTATTTAACAAATAATGGGTCAAATAAATATCTTATAACTCTAGTGGCATTTGAAAGGCTATTTCCAATCCCGAAGATAAAAATGTCTAGATTAGAGAAAGAAATGTAGGAAATAAATCCTACAATTTTTCAAAACACCTTTCTTAAGTTTCAAAACCATGATATTAGATTTTAATAGTATACATTATGTTATTTATTGAATTATTACTTTATTTTCAGTTAAAAGGGAATAAATATGTTTTATTTTAGTTAATGGAGTCAAAGCATGGTTACGCAATACAAATCTAATGCACTGCGCCAATTTCATTTTGGAATCTATTGCAGGAGAAAAATGGGATGTGACATCACAGCATAGCGTAAGGAAATGTGCAATTAAATGTTGGATGAAGTGCAATTACATTCTGCATGCGACCGTGAGTCACGTGAATTGACTATATTAACTATTTAGTTTATTTTTAAAGAACATCTTTAAACTACTTTGAATTAAGAGTCGTTGAAAATACATCAGTTACTTTATATTTTCGGTTCTATCACTTTATGCCATACAGAATAATTCTAAACTTTGAGAATCATAAAAAAAGGTAAAGTGTTCAACACAAAAAAATTTACTGAAATCAAAATTGGGTAAAAAACTTTCTGTACATACAAAAATAATGTAACCCTTAAAAGTAAAAAGTATAAATTATATACCCTTAAAGTATATAAATTACTCAAAAGATAGTTTGGTTTTGAAATTCAAAATACATTGGAAGAGTTGCAAAACTCAATTAAAAGTAACTGGAAAGACGGAGCTATTAAATTCGATATGGTTAATTAAATTGGTCCCAAAAGTTAAAAGGTTGCGAAGCGTTGATTTGTACAATAAAATCATATTTCAATGACTCAAAAAATCCGTTTGTCAGAGAAAAAATGCAATATTTTTTCAATTATAAAAATTTCTAACCGTTTCTGAGAGAGTTTCTACTTTTTATCCTTCCTATTTCTTTTTATAATACCCGCATCAGTTTTGGCAACCAAATACCCAACAATATTCTCCACTATTGCAGAATAAAACAAAATATTCATATAGGGAGGATTGCGAGACAACTTGGTAAGAACACACACAGAACACTTTCTGGCAGTGTCAGTAGTAGGAATACTCAATTAGTAGAGTTCATAAAAGCATTTGAACAGGAAGATATTCAGTTTTGTTGGTGATCTAATCTTGACGGATGTGATGCGCTTCCTGTTCGCTATGCGGTTTCGTGACGATAACTGCAGAATTAACGGTATTAATTTGATGCCGGCGGACACAAAACACCTTTTATGGAAAGACGTGCGTGCCGCTACAAAAAAGGAATGTGCATCTGCAGACTTCCAGCTTGTTGTTTCAAATTCTGGACGGAAACGAGAGATTATTTTAAACTCGGTTTTGGATCATTGCACCTCTAGAATTCGAATTCTCGTACGAATATACAAAAAGCCGAAAGAATTGAATAATTTTTGAACACAGTTGACAGCAGATTCACATTTCTTTATGTTAAGTTAGAAACTGGTTCAGTAAATCATACTCCGGAATTAAAAATAAGGACCGATCAAAAATAAGAATTATCAAAATAATATGAGATCAGAAATAATAAGCAGAACAACAAACAAACATATAAACGATCAAAGCAAGGCAAAATTACAAAAAATAGATTAATTTATTACATAATACAGAAAAGAACGGATTAATGTGTCTTGATGATCGATGTTGATTGTTTTTGCTCTAGTTAAAATAAAAAATTAGAAATTATAATTTAATTACTATAATTTTCATCCTTATTCACTTGCTTGAAAGAATTTTTACGCCATTTTTTAAATATAATATTAGGATTACATTTAAATTCTATCTAAAATTAAAATATGAATGAAAAGTTAAAATTTAAATGCAAAACTAATACATGTAATAAAAAGTTGTATAATCTCTAAGAAATATTTACACATTATAATTACATACTTACATTTCTTTTTAATATTGAAATTTCATGCAATTTATAGTATTTCATTGAAAATAATATAACTGATAAATTTAAGCACAATATTTACTTTTGTAAAAGAAACACTGGTGTTTACTAATATATATTATTTTATAAGTTATAAACAGAAACATTCATATCATTGAGGGTTTTTTTTTTGTTTAACACCCAAAAGAAAAAATAATATGCTTAAAAGGACTACACACACACTATTTTAGCTTCTATTGATACCGGTACACTGATAGCAGCTGAAGACTGATTCGACTTGCATTACAATCAACAATCAAGTCACTATATCTGTATACCAAACTTACAAAAAAAATCACTATATCTCTATAATAAACTTACAAAAAGAAAATAATAAGCCCAAAAGGTTCAAAATTTCCTGAATTGACCGAAGCAATGATTGTTTGTTAAATTTTCTTTTTATTATTTTTTTTTAATAAAAACGAATTTATCAAATAAAAGAACGAATTATGCGAAATCAGTTTTAAAGTACCTTTACAAACTACTTTAATTTTTAAAAAATTCGGCATGAGTGCTAAACAGGGTTGCGGTGATTTAAATCAGTTGATTAAAATCACTGATTTAAATCAACAGATTTTTAAAAAAAAATCACTGATTTAAATCACTTTATCTTAAATATCAAGTTAAACTGCTTTAATGAAATAAAATTGTTCAGGTATCTTTAAATAGTGATTTTAAAGTATTTTTAAATGTATATTTAAAGAAAGAATATAAAGAAGATAAAAAAATATTTTATTGAATTGATGTAACTAGAGTACTTTCTATATCTTTATTTTTCAGAACACAAGCAAATTAAATTTTAACTCTTTGCGGCGCAAGGCAATAATTTTTTGAAAATATGATGAGAAAACATCATGAATGGGTTTACTTTATTGTCTAGACGTAGAATATACAAAAAAAGGTTTTTTTTAAAAAAAACTTACTTCATTCCAATGGAGGGAGGGTCGTCCCCCTTTCGGGTCACCCCCTCATGAGACCCCCCTTAGATACAGCCACCTTGATACACTCAAAAATTATTGTTGAATCTTACAGAAAATTATAAATTAAAAGTTCAAGAATATTGAAGCAAAATTTTCGAGTTACTTCGCTAAAATTGTTAAATGTCCAGAACTGAAAAATTTCTTATCTCCGAGTGAAGGAATTTTCCCAAACTTTATCTCTAATAATTCCTATTCCAAAACAAAATTTCATAAGACTGCTATATACATTCTAAAAGGAGTATTATTAGCCCTATCCTAAACCTATTATTTTCCATTTATAGTTGAATTTAACGGCTGAGAAGCGAGTGAAATTAGGTATGCCATTAACTGGCACACTTCGCCGCAAAGGGTTAAATAAATCTCTAATGCGCAACACAATAAAATGAAAAGTATGAGATGCTCCTTTTTTTAATAAAATAAAATAAATATTATGAAAGGATCATGTTCACAAAGAAAGAACATAGTAAAATGCAGCGAGTTTCATTTTAATACTGGAGAAAACTAAATAGTGTTGAGGACAACAAAGTTTTTATATTGCAATAATGTTCAAATGTAAGATACTTAAGTAATACATGTAAATGTTCCAAAAGAAATACAAACATCTACATAGTGCAATTTAAACTATGATCTATACTTATAAAAGGCAATGTTTGTGAGCATGTGTGCAATGTCCAGACGAATCTATTGCACTTACAGTCATGAAATTTGGCACACAGGTAGTCCTGATGGTGACTCAATGCACCTCGAAGCCTGAATTAAAAAATTTTACCTAGAAAATTTTTTATTTAATGTTTTGGGTGAAACAAATTAGGATTAGAGAAAGCTTCAAAACTTGTGTTTGTAATGAAACAAATGAACAGATGAGTGTAAAATTCTCCAATATTCTAACATACAATAATATATCTACTTATAGTCAAGAAATGACAATTTTTATTATATTTTTCCTTAATAAAATTGTCTTATGTTTCAAAAGTATATTATTTTTATATTTTAGTTCACAAATATTTTTTAAATAGTTGTTACATTTTTTAATTAAATTTTTTTAATTTGTTTTTTTAAAAAATAAAGTACAGCTTAATGATTGGTATGTTGTTATATATATATGATTCTATTACTGTAGGCTCATTGTCTAATACACAAATGTTAAATATATATATATATGTAGTTTTAAAAAAATCATTCAAATCAAAAAAATCTTGATTTAAATCAAAAAAATCCGATTTAATCAAATAAATCGATTTTTTTGAAAAAAATCAAAAAAATCGACAACCATGGTGCTAAATTAAACAACAGAGTCACGAGTTAAAAAGGGAATAACTACAGAAAAATACGTTTTTCCGGTATTCCTTCAAACAGTTTATTATGATCTACAGAAACATAACTCATTCTAGAGATATTCCATCAATCAGAAAAGGCGACAGAAATCTTGTAGTTCTAGTTATTCACTTTTATTATCAGTACTTTCTATCAACAGATGGCTGAGTGCTGGCTCTTTACATAGTGCCCGAGTTAGGAACCTTCACAGTGAATTCATGGTCTCCGTGGCGTCCAATCCTCCTGAGACATTCAGTTTGAAGTACATTTTCGAATGGTTGTAAAATTTATGCGAAACATCAAGACTATTAAATAGTAGACTCAATTTTCAAACAAACAGCAACAATACATGAAAATAAAGCTGGAAGGAGGTGAAAATGACTTTAAGGCAAAATGAAATTTTCTAACGCCAGATTCTTCAAAAAAAAAAAAAAAAAAAACCCCACGAAATTCTAAAATTTGGTCACTCATATGCCAACCCTGGTTAGATTCAATTGTATAAGTCACTAGACTAGTATATTCGGGATCGATCCCACAAATTAATTGTAGTTATATTTGTAAAGGGATACTGAAGTTCGCGTTCGTTGAATGAGAACATGCCTTCACTTTTTTTTTATATAACCAACTTCCCGTATGTCAGATCTACTGAAAATCTTCATGCTCCCAGAGATTTCGTATATTTATTTTCAATTTTAAAATTTTCGATTACATCCATTTTTTATCATTTAAGATGCAAAATTGCGGCCTTTCCTTCAGTCCTTTGTTAATATAATTTTCTTTAGTTCTTTAAAAAATAGTAGTTGGAAATTGTACACCTATTTAATCATGAATATGCTGAGTTTCAGAAACAAAATTCTTTAAAAGAATTGAAAAAATCAGTAACCGTGCTCGTCAACCCATGTCAAAGGGGAAAAAAAGTCAGAATTAACGACACTGTGTTATTTATGCAAAGTAACGAGTCTCAACATTAATGCTTTTAAGTTTCCAGAAGCACAAATAATCTTTGCATAACTTGATAAAGTTCACTGATTTGTTTTGAAAAAAGGAAAATGATTACACCTCCAAATTCCTAACACGTCTCTAAAAACTGCCATTTATATAGGGTCTTGCTTATCACCAGCTGAGAGGTCAAAATATTAACATCGATGGGAACTGTACAACGATTTTTCTTACAAAGTTGTCGTGAATGCAGTGAAGTCCAAATTTAGTAGTAGTATTCGAAATGGAATTTGGATCACAGGAGTAATCATGAGGTCTCTTTCATTCCATAAAGGAAATAAAAAGAATAGCAAGATACTTCTTTTCTCACACAATCTTTTCGTATTTTTATTCACAAAAATGCATATCTCTAACAAAGTCAATTTCGTTTTGTCTTAGTGTTGTTTTCATTATCGTCAACAAATATTTTTTATAATCTACAACAGCGGTGCTTTAACTAGATAATAAATTTAATTTGAATTTAAATATTTTAAAACTGTTAGTAATAATGACAGTTTGGAAAATTACGCTTAATTATCTTGTTTTTGTACACGTCTATGATTTGGATTGGGTACACCTTTATTTCTTATACAACCAAGTAACAAAATACCACGAGCAAAATCTGTTAGGTTCATGATGATATAAGATCTAACCGTACATAGAAATGAAACCTTAAAATTTTTTTATAAAAAGCTTAAATCGAAATTTAAAAACGAAGTACGTATCATATAAATTAGCCTTTATGCCTTTATTATGACTTATCCCGTTAAAGGACCATTTTTTTCTAGTGGTGGTATAATAAAATAACTTTGGGAGTGAGATTAATTTAAGAAAAGAAACCCATTTAGCTTATTGGATGGCATTTATTTTTTGTTAATTAATTTTATTCATTAATAATTAATTGCCAAGTCAAGACACTTCGTTATGGTTTGAGATAAGAAGTTGGAACATCTAGGCTTGTGTTTCATCTAAAAGTTCGGAGAAAACTTATGCCAACCTTAAAAATTGCATTTAAAAAACCATGAATTTGGTGGCAAATAGTATACTTGCCACGGCCTTAGAAAGGTTTAATACATAATTATTTAACAACTGTTGCAGTGCTTAAGAATACGTACAAAATGCAAAAAAATAATAACGGATTGCCATACTAAGGCGTGCCAAAGAACGCAATCTATGTAAAATTCAACATTATCTCGGGCAAATTTTCTTCGCAGTCATCACTACTAACCTCAAGAGTGTTTTACCGCCTACACAACAGTCAATGAATGCATAACCACAAAGAACGAAGGAAAAGAAATTACAAAAGAAAATCTTTATTTTCCTTGTGACATTTAATTCAGAGAATTGTTCAAATCGATAACTGATTTTATTTTTCTCAGTAGGAAGAATCTTATTGGTATAACCCAATTCCTTTGGTAACCAAATATGACATCATAAAACGATTAGAATTTCTGAACTTTAACCTTGCGGAGACACTTTATAACCTGGACGCGAACTAGTAGCATTGGCGCAAAGGATATAAGAAGTGGAATTAAGAGGGAAAAAAAACTTTTCCAAAATTTAAAAAATAAACTATTAAAAGTTGCAAAAAGAAATCATGAAGAGATTAAACATTAATACTATCTTTTTCTATTATTTTTCCTTCACATTGAACATTTACAACGGTTATATAAAGGCTATCATATTTTATACATAGTAAAAGTTCAGAAGCCTATCTTTTTTTCAAAAATAAAACCCGTTCAATCTTTTTTGCGATACAAGTTCTTTACTTTTAAATTAAAAAAAAAAACTTGTCAATCTGGGATAAACAGTAAAAAAAAGGACGGTCCTAGATAATCATGTAGGATATTTATAATTCATTATTCAGTTGATAAGATATAAAATAAGACTTATAAAAAATGACCGCTATTTTTTTAAAGATAATTTACCTACCCTTCTCTTATTAAGAAAACTGACAAGGTTGCATTACTCAAGTTTTCAATTTTTTATTTATGAAATGCGCATTAATTTTTGTTTGTTTATAAATGAGTAAAAGATAATGTTAATTTATTTCATATGAGAAATGAACAGAAAGTATCCATTGAAGAGAAAAAAAAACTGTGGCGAATAAAATATTAAACAACAGAGGAGAACAAAAAAATTACCATTTACATGTTTCAATCTAAATGCCAATTGAAGAATTTATTCCAGACCACTAAACATCTAAAATTAGATCTAAAAATACTGGTATCCTAAACTAAATTACATCATAGTAAATTACTGAACTGAAATCCAAATGCAAATCTTCAGTGAAAACGAATCCATATGGTCTGAAATATATCTTACAATTTGGATATTCTTCATATGACCATTCTTTAGTGATTTGAAATATCAGTTTCTATTGTAAAACATTAATATATATAAAAAGCCCGAGATTGAAGTAACGCTGTCACTTTGTTTGGTTTGGCTACGTTCCAAACAGACTCAGACGATCTGTCTACGCCTATAAACACACACCTTTGCTCTCTGTCATTAACGAAGGCGCAAATCCGATTTCTATTATGGAGTCAAAGAACTCAGTTTATTATTATTATTCATGCTGGATTGGAATAAATTTCAATAAAATGACTTCATCTGTTTCATTTATTTTTGCCTCGGTAAAATTATTTATGAAATTATTGATCCATGGCGTTTTTCATATATAAATTGAGCCACATTAATAGTTTTATTTCTTTTTTATTATTTTCTTTCAGTATTTATTTTTTTTGTATTTGGTAATGCATTTTTTTTCTGTTTGTAGATTTTGCCTTATATTTACTCGGACGAAACGAAAGAAATTGTTAAAAGTAAGGTTTGATTCATCAGTTGTTTTTCAATTTTTTAAAAATTTATTAAACACTCTGCCAATGTTAATGAGATTTTCTACAATAACTTTCGTTAGTAAACATGTGAAAATGGGATATGATACATGTTCGGAGTGCTAAAAGTCCGTCTTAGACGGGCACAAATCGTCTAGTTACATATAATACCATACTTCATTTCATTCGGGATTATTTATATATCAGTTAGTATTTTTATTTGCATTAAAAATATTTATAGATCATTTTCTTGTTTATATTCTAACTTATATCCCCCCCCCCAATGCCCTTTATTTGTTTTAAAGGTGATGGAGTCAATTCACACTCATGTGAAACACGTGCCAATTTAATTTTGGAATACATGGCGCATCTTACAGGAAGAGAAGCATACAGTGGCGAATCCAGGATGCGGGTCTGGGAGGGGGGGGGGG
>BGPR01010504.1:3918-21674 GCA_013235015.1 Araneus ventricosus
CGGTCTGTGCTTCCCCAGTTGAAAGCTTCTTTCGGGGTCCGATTGGAAGAGGAGTCTCTTTTTATGCAATGCTCAAAGTAAGACAGTCCTTGTAACATTTCATTGGCCTGAGATTGCTGCATAGACAGAGAACAAAGCTTACTAAAGAGCCATTCAACATAAAACTCTATCTCAAGGTTAGTTAGTTATATTATAGAACTAGCAGTACGCGCACGGCGTTGCCCGTGGAATCAGGACTTCAACAAAATGAATAGAAAAAAAGAAAATGCCCACAATGACACAAAAAAGTTTTGAAAATAAAATCAAAACAAAAGATACATATTATTGATTTTTCTGCTTATTTTTTTCGTGATAAACAATATTAAAAAATTGCAACGTGAAAATTATTATTCTGCAAGCAAAGTATGAGAGATGAATAAATACGTTAAGATACTGTTGAAAATAATAATCAAAGTTATTCAGTTGAAAGTCATGATGTATCCTACGCGTCCACCAATCAAAATTGCCAGCAACGTTCCGAAGAAGTGCCGCGCGAGGAACTCGATCAAAAAAAATAAATCTCAACGGCCCAGAAAAAAATTAATTAAAAAAAAAACGGGACAAGATATTTGAACTGTTCTTGTTTTAAATCTGACAGAATCGTTCTAGTTATAAGCTGAAAAATATTTAAAATAATAGTGTTATTAGAAAGTCAGATGCAACAAATTTAAAAACAAAACTAACATTTAGATGCCAAAACTGACTATTTTTTAAAAATTTCTTAAAATTCAGTAAATTACGTTAGAAGCTTCAAAACTAACTTCATTAGAACGGAAATTGCATGTTCTTTCCGATGGTGTATCTATTTTTATCGTACAGTTATCCGAAACCATGCTATTGAGAAATTAGTGCGAAAATCACCCAAAACATTAAATAAAAAATTTTCTAGATTAAATTTTAAAATTTCAGCGTCGAGGTGCTTTCAGTCACCACTACGACTAACTGCGTGCCAAATTTCATGGCTGTAAGTGCGATAGATTCGTCTGGACCTCGCAGACACACAAACATTGCCTTTTATAAGTATAGATTCCCACTCTTACTGAAGAAAAAAATTCAAGGAACTTTTTAAGAAAATTCAAGAACCATAAAATTATATATTTTAGATAGATATAAAAATGCAAATGACAAATTTAAATCAAATTAATCTTTATTTGCATTTTTATTTTTGAAATAAAAAATTTGATACAGATGTACAATTCTAATGATAAAACTATGTACCAAATTTTATCTATTTAAATTTTTGAGTTATTGTGCTCACATGAGCGCAGACTTCCCTGGCTCTAGGAAATTAAATAAGATACATTTTGAAAACAGATTTCATTTCAGAGAAAATTGGTTATTGGTATTTAAAACAAAGTTCTGTTCAAACATTCAATTACTTTCAAAATACATTAGGATAATTGCAGGAATATTTTACTCGACGAAGAAATAATCTCTGTAGCTTTTACTGTATTGTCAAATTAAGCTGCCTTTGAATATACAAATAGAGAAAAGATAGGTGATTGACAGCATTCCCATACAAACACTCTTTTTCTGGTGGTGGAAATCGCAAAGCAAAACCAAGTAACAAACTGGTTTTTTCTTCTATCCCAAAAAATATTGGATGGACATTTTGCTTATTTTTCAAGGACTTTTCAAGGATCCAATGAAAAATCAGGTGATTTTCCAGGGCTCTGAGTAAGGCAAATAAAATTCAAGGAGTGTTCAAGGACTGTGGGAACCCTGTATTAGTTAGTTAGTTGTATTAATGTCCCGCTTTGAAGCAACATGAGTGCTATTTTGGGACAGACCTCGTAATTTTGAACTACAGTCAGATGACGAGGACAACAAATGAGCTGGCACCCCCTTTTCAAACTTCTGCACCACACCAGTGGGAGGACGTCTGGCTACTACGTATGATTTAACATGCAATAGGCTCCATACACAACTGATCTTCAATGGAATTGGGTTTTGAACCTGGAACCCTCCCGTCCTGAGGCCAAGACCTTCCTACTAGGCCACCAGGGCCTCACGACCTGAAGGAAGTGTTTGTTCGGTGCAGCAAAAAGAATACATACCAGCAGAGTACATAACACTAAGTTACATATCAGATTCATATACTTTCTTTCTTGTATCTTTTGAACAATATGAAACAAAGAGATGGGATTTACCCTTAAGAAGTTTAGTTAAATTAACCCCCACTTTGTAGCTGAAAATAGGGTTACTTAAGGACAGACCTCGTAATTTTCAACTACGGTCAGATGACAAGGACAACACCTGAGCTGACACCCTCTCTTCAAACTTCTGCACCACACCAGCGGGAAGACGTTTAGCTACCACGTATGATTTAATATGTGATAGGACCCATACACGATTGATCTTCAATGGAATTGGGTTTTGAACCTGGAACCCACTGGTCCTGAGGCCAAGACCTTAATACTAGCACATCACGGCCTGAAGGAAGTGTTTGCTCAGTGTAGCAAAAAGAATACATACCAGCAGAGTACATAACACTAAGTTACATATCAGACTCAAATACTTTCTTGCTTGTATCTTTTGAACAATATGAAACAAAGAGATGGGATTAACCCTTAAGAAGTTTAGTTAAATTACCCCCCCCACTTTGAAGCTGCAATAGGCTTACTTAAGGACAGACCTCGTAATTTTGAATTTTTGGTTAAGTGAGAGGATAATACATTAGTGGCATCCCCTCTTCAAATTTCTGCATAATACCAGAAGGAGGGCATCTGATTCGTACCAATTGTAGAGGCATGAGGCCCTGGTGCATATTAAACTGGTCTCAAACCATTGACCCCTTTGTCATAATCTGGTCTCAGACCCACGACACTCTGGTTCAGAAACTGACTTTGCTCAAAAGGCAACTGGATCCCTGAGGTCCATAAGAAGTCAAATCATTTACTTCGACCCATAATGTGAGCAATAATTTCCCCTGTTAACCTATTAACCTTATTACCACATATGAACTCATATATATATTAACCTTAGTATATTGGAGGGATTGCGAATATGAGGAGTAAAGCAATCAATCCCAAGAAATTCGATGCCGAAAACGCTGAAATCCGCGCTTTCGCACAAACGTGTCATGTCTGTGTAGACAAACGTTAGGGAACAAAAACTAACAAAAATGAAATCGAAATAACTAACAAAAATGAAGAAAAGAATGTTAAAAAGAACGCGAAAATAAATTGGCTTCAGCGTTCTTTTCTTCTCATGGAATTCGGATCGGAACAAATTCGTGGATGATTTTCTTTCATCCAACCAAAATTCGGAATGAATTGTGATTGGATGAAATGGAAGAAGATTGGACGAAACGAGAAAGAAAAGAATACCAACTTTTCAGGCATTCCTCCCAATGCTAAACTTTGACCCCAAAGCGCGGCAAAACTCCGATACATAAGTTTCGGCAGGATTACACAATATCTTATGAATTCAAAACTCTTTCGCCTTAGAGCCATAAGCAAAATTTTCACATGGCGCGCAACTTTTGTTTGCGTGAGCACCCCCCCCACACACACATTCACAAAAATTTTAATGCAGATTTGCACCGATCCCAAGAATGATTAAATTCGATGCCGAAAAAGCGGAAATCCGCGGAAATGTGTCATGTCTGCACTGTGGTTCAGAAACTGACTCTGCTCAAAAGGCAACTGGAGCCCTCAGATCCATAAGAAGTCAACTCTTTTACTTCGACCCGTAAAGTGAGCAATAATTTAGTGAATAGGATGTTACAGAACATTAATATATGTTTGTAATCAAATATATTGTCGTCGTTCAGGTACAAGTCAGTAAGTCCAAAACTATAGTTAAGAGGTGTTGTCACTTTAAACTTAAGTAGTTTTGAGTCATTAGGATGAGTAGTAAAAATTATTTTATAGATTTCTGGTTCCTGCGGTTGATTTATAGATGCTTAGATAACAAATTTCTACCACTAAATAATTAATTGTTAATTCGAATTCACTGCAGTAATCAGTGAAAAAGTTTTAGTGACTTCTGCCTGAACGACGAAGATATGTACTAACAATTTCCTTTTTCAATAAAGAATAGACAATTTGAGGTGAAAAGGGCAATTAAGTAAAGGCATGTAACTAATTAAAACAAAATAAATACATTAATCAAATTTTTATCTTTGCTTTTCTGAAATGGAAAAATGTTTGGCAGATACAAATTACAAATCTCAAAACTGAAAAATAAAATACATCACTCTTTTTTCTCTCAAAAGCAAAAGCCAATCATTGTGTGACCATGCAGGTAGTTCTAGATAGTTCATCATTAAATATTCAATAGAGACAACAAAGATTATTGGTTTTCATCAGTAAATAATAAAATATGAATACTTCTTTTTTCAGTCAAGTAACTGTAATTCTGCTCAAAATAATAAATTTCTGTACAGGAATAGGTTGGTTGGTTGTGTTTTCTGGCGCAAGAGCCATCTTTGACCATACTGCGCCAAACACGGGGCTATGTTGCAATTGGCAATAAAAATTCATTAAAAAACTGAACCAAATTCTAAACGGCCTTTAAAAAGAAAGCAAATTTAAGAAATTCTTAAATGTTTTGTCAAAACCAATATCATGAAGCAACAAAATGAGGTTTGGATGGGGAGTTTCTCCCAACAAGTCAAGGTTATATTATTTCTACCAAACCGTTAAATGTTAAAATTTAGACACTCTATTAAAATATGTTTTACTGACAGAGTATTATGTATAGTTATTTTGAAGGAATAGAACTTGGTTAAAATACAGAAGTTACATAATTTTTTACAATGAAATACATAAAATAGAAGAAAAATAAAAAAATAAACTAATTTGAGAAATTACTTTTGTTCATAACATTTAGATTAATTACAAAACAAGCTTCATTATGGGGATACAAAATAACATAAGCAGGAGATGGGTTTAGATTGGACTTTTAGAAAGGTTTTCTACATGCAGGATTTACAATAGCAAAGTTCTTCGGCAATTTCAATTCATTACTAGAAGATAATATTTTAATCTATAATAATTTAATTTTCTTAATAATCTTTTAATCCATATCAATTTTCTGAAGTATCAAAACATCAAATATCCGATTATAATTTCAAAATTTATTTGCAAAAATACTCCTGAAACAAACTATTAAGGTGGAACAAATTTCTTTAAAAAGATATTTTCATAATTTTTTTTCATTTAGACCAATTTAATCAAGTCAACTTTAAAATTTTTGATTTACATTTTTGGAGAAATAATTCATAGTCCAATATTGGTGTATAATATGAAAATACAAATAACACTAAAATTATTTGTTAATAACTATTATTTTTTATCCCAAGGCATGAATACAAGGTAAAGAGATAAAATATACACAACACATAGCAAAGCCAGAAAAACAGACATTTAGACAAAGTCAACATATTTTTGCAATTTTTTTAAATGAATTACATAGAAAAGCGTGAAAAATTACCCTGGGTTAATTGATTTTTTAATTTATGCCATAACTAAAAATATGTTTTTAATAATTTTCATTAACAAGTAGGCATGTCAGTTATTGCGAAAATAACCAGTTTTCTGTTATTCAAGTTTTTTTCACCTCTGGTTTAACCTGGCAGTTATAATCAATCAAATAACCAGTTTTTGGTTTTTTATTAAAAAAAAAAAAAAACAACAAATTTTTTTTATTAATACAGTGGAATCTCCCTATAACGAAATCACTTGGTTCCAGTTGAAAAATTCGCTATAGAGAAAATTTCGTTATACGGAGATTAGAGATGTTTGCAGTTATTTAAGTAAATGTTACAAACCTTTTAGTATGTTCAATAAGTTCAAAAATATTTAATTATGACTTTCAATTAAAAATGAAGTAATATTTATTATAAATTTGCTAAAATTATACTAATTTTTATTGTATAAATAAAATGCTCAAAAGTAGAGACAATTCACCAATTTAGAGAATAATATGTGCTAGTACGGATAAACATAAAATGCGTATCGTCACATCCATTTGTTGTTTCCACCCCCACTCCACCCCGATTCTTGGAATCTTGACCCGTAGAAATGTTGCTCCCTCTGTAGAAACCCAGGTCCCCACAACTGCATTACCCTTCACATAGCATTCTAGTGTTATGTGTTATCGCTGGAATGAACAATGCGAGTGGTTCCAGAAACAGGCACGTGTCAGCGATTTGCTTGCACAGAAATTAGAAACTTTCTTCAAAAATGACAAAAATCGAAAAGATAAAGTTCTGAAAAAATTCGTTATAGGGAGACAACCACTTTGTTATATGGAGAATATTTTGAATGTTATTTAACATTCCAATTAAAAATATTGTTATAGGGAGAAATTCGCTGTAGGGAGACTTTACTGTATTGTTTTCACAGGAAATCAATCCATTGATCAATATTTATCTGTTCATGAAGACTCTTTCAGCAATCAGCCAACCAACAGATGTCTCAAGGAAGATGTTGTCGTTGATTGGCCTAAGATGATGAAATTCAAAGCTTCATAACTTGGTAAATTTTAGTGTAATCGAACCTAAAATTGAGCCTATCTTCCAATCCAGTATTTGTACCTGGTTATTGGATTTTTAAAATATAAATGGTTATAACCAGGACAAAAAAAAATGACTGTAATAACCGGTTTTCGGTTAAAACTGGTAGGCTTTTTCAGTCCCTACTAACAAGTCTATTTTCACATTAACGTTATAGGCTGTATTTGGGGATTCATCAGTACAGAAATCCAATATATTTTTGAAGAAGAGCCCTAATGCAAACCATTAGCACATTCCTAGAATAAGTTATAAATAAATGTTCTTTATTTTATAGCAGAAATATAAAGCACAGAGGGTAAATAATTCTAATAAAGAAACCAGAACTAGTGAAGAAGCTAACAATAATTTTACTGGAACACAAGTTTAATTAAATTTTTCAAACTAATCATTCAAAAACTATTTAGAAAAAGCAGTTCTTTATTATAAAAACTCAAAATATGCTGCAGAGTAATTTTTATTTAGTACTTACCAGATTAAAAGAATCCACCGATGAAACTCGCTCAATTCTGAGCTTTGATGAGAATTTAACACTTTTACTCAGAGCAGCTGTGCCTGAAACACAAAACACAACAAAATATTTTACATTTTACAGTTGATAAAAAATAATTTATCATTAATTAATTAATTCAGTTTAATTTGATTTCAAAGTTACACAAAGGATATTTTGTGACAGACTCTATAATTTTGAACTGTGGTCAGATGATAAGGATGATACACCTGAGTTGCCACCCCACTCTCTTGAATTTTCACACCATACGAACATTGATAAAAGATTTAACAGGCAGTATGGAAATATTCGATGGATAAGTGTCTTGAACCAGCAAATCTGAAATCAAACTCTTTCTATTATGCTACCGCAGCTCTTATCATTAATTAGTTAAATAATGTCATTAATTAATTGGTAAAATGTTTTGCAAAACTTTTAAGGGGACACATTACCTTCTGAACATTTTTGTTTTATTTTTTATATTATTGAAAAAGTTTTCACACTAATAAAACCTAACAATCATATAAACTCATCTTAAAGTGAAAAAATTCATTTTGATCTGCTTAATAAGCTAAAATTAAAATTTTTTGAAGAAAATTCAATTTTTTAAATTCCCTTCTACTTCTTCAAATATGAATATTTTTTCTTAAAATTTTATGTGCAGATTCACTGAAATATATTACATAAAACTGTGCATGGATTTTAAGTCTCATCAAATATTCGCTTAAATATAGCATTTTTACTGTTTTATGTAGTGAAAAATGCGGAAATTTAGCACCACCTCAATTTATATCTTGTATATAAAAAAAACTAAGCAACTGAATGCTTATTGCATGCACATTTTTATCGTATGCATAACGATAAACAAGTACAAAAAATTTGAAAGCTGTAACTAAAACAGGAAAAAAGCCTTAGCAATTTGAAAACATGAACGTGACGAAAAGTGCGACATGGAGAAAAAGTCAGTTAAAGTTGTCATTTGCTCATGTTTATCATTGGTCATCGTAAATAAAAAACTAAATAACTTCTATAATATTAAAGGTACAAATTTGAAATTTGGATACAATAAGTAGAACTACAAGAGGAACGATATAAGCCAATGAAATGAAAGTTGATATTTTGGTCATTTTTTTGGGTACTGTGTCCCCTTAATAACTTTGAAACTAGTTTTTCATGGCAACATTTCACTTTGTAATAAAATGATGTTAAATGCTAAATCATGCTTTACTGAGGGGAAAAAGAATGAACAATAAATAAAATTTATACATTTAATCAAGGTTATTAAGTAAAATTTCTCCAATGAAAATGCCTTAAACAACCTGTGTGGATCATATTTTTGATAAATGTGATACACATTAACTAAAGCATAAGTGAGGGAAGGAGCAAATAATATACTTTAAAAAATATGATGATGATTATGATGATTAAGGATACCATTACTTAGCTAAAGTTATTTGATAATCAAATTGATTGGTAAAATAAACTAAAAAAAATATTTTGAAAAATATTATTTTTTAACTGCTACCACTCAAAACTTAAGATGTTCAAAATATATTTTGCCATAGAGATATCCTGTCAGAAACTTTTAATATTTTTTCAGAATACAAAAATAACCAAAAAATGCATCTAATTCCACAAACACAAGAAAATAATAATTTAGTGGTATTGTTTGCATTAATATGCAACAATTATTTCTTTAGAGAATATAATCTCTTTTGCTCAGAAATATTACACAGAAATTTATTTTTTACAGTAAAATATGCATTAAAAACCAATATTCAACAATAAAAGAGAAAATGTATAAGTGAAATAATTGATTTTAAAATATATCTTGGACTTTAAAAAATATCAATTAAGGTGTAGTGACAGGTAGTCTTAATATTCTGACTGTCACTATGCTATCTGTTTCTCTTTGTAGTGTTATGTCTCTATGTCCGGTATGCGCAAAGTGTGGAGTAGCGAGTGCGTCCCCAGAGCACATCCTCTCTTGTCTTCGCCTATCTAGGGAGACTTTCGAGACGGTTCCTTTGCTTGCTCTCGATTTCTTGAGGGTGAGTGGGCTCATGGATGGTGTCTAGCTGCCGCTAGACAGAGACGGATTAGTAACAACAAATGTCTCTATGTAGTGTTATGTCTCTATGTAGTGTTATGTAGTTGTTTGTCCCTAAGAATATGAATAGCCATGCTGTGAACAGTCACGATTTTAAAGAAGAGTCAGTGGTAGCCGTCCAGTAGGGCTGCAGAGCTGCAGTCCTCCTTGAAATTATTTAAAAAGCTTGTATTTTCATTTTCATTCTTATTTAATTACTTCTCCTTTTTGAGAGTTCAATGATCAATGAAAATGGCAAAAAAGTAATTAAAAAATGTAAAAGGAAGACGGAAAATCAACAACCAATAAGTAAGAGAGACACAGGCTAGAGCTGCATAGAGTTTTGTCCATCAGAAGGATAAAAATTCACGCACTGAGCAACGCTATGCGATGATCGGGAGAAAAAAGCAACTCTTTCTCCCTTCGAATTTAGAGGCACTTGAGCTGAAGGCGTTACAGTGTGCGTCTTGTTGCTTTCTCATTTAGCTTTTCTTCTCTTTCTCTCTTGGGCTGTTTATGGATTTCTATTTCACTTCATGTTTCCTCAACAGAAAAGTATGTGGTTTATTTAATATTGTAGAGGGACGAGACTCAAGTTTATGTGGAGTGCCGCTGAAGAATCCATTCAATTTTAGGAACCATTTTTATTAGGTTACGTTCCACAGAACAGAACATTAAAGAAAAACAACGAAAACAGACAACAACACAAGACAAGTATACAGACTAGAATGAGAGAGAGGCATCATGGGAAAAAGAATGGCTCCAGTAGCGCCACCTACCATAGATAGGAGAAGGCAGTGAATTGGAACCGCTACAATTCAATTTCAATTGTTAGAAATTCGGCCTTCGAAAACAAGTTTCAAGGTAATTTTCTAAAATATCATTCAACTAAAACTTTTATATGCAGAGAACAATAATTATCATTAGAGGTTTATAAGAAAACCTGAACGTTGCAGGTCTTCTAAAAATCATATTTTCACAGCTTTGGTTGAGTGAAAAACTGAATTTAAAAAATGCAGGTCGTATTATGCCAGATTTGAACATTGTTCAAAAACCCAGTACCAGTGAAATATTTTGCAGCACTGCTTGCTTTTGTGCTGACGAGCCACCACTGAGAAGAGTGAATGGTTAGCGAGGAAAAGGTAATTAGTACAATCCCCCTACAAGGTTATGAAAAGGCTAGAGGATACAGAATGAGAATGGACATGATCAGAATTGGAAACTACTTTGGGAAGTTACAGTTATTTTATGAGAGTTGAGTGGGGGCGCAGAACAGAAGTGATGGAAAATCAAGTTGAGATTGCTTGGGGAATTAATGTCATTTTCGGTTTTTTATTTCAATAACACTATTAAGTTAAGAGTTGGCATTAATTTCATCAAGCCAAGCAGAACTTGTTTCTGTATCACAGTCAAGGTAAAATTTGAGTTAAGAGACCAGGATTTCTCAAATTTTAGGTTGAGACCCCATAATGGGACCAGGATTTTTGAAAAATGTCATTTCAAGACATTGTATCCTCGATAAAACTGTTGAAATGAGAATCAAATGTAGTTCAAAACATTATTCTTACGACTTGTTTATGTTCTCAAACTCACAGCCCAGTCCAGCCCTTCTCACAATCAGCAAACTTGACAGTTAATAGCTTTAATATACCCCCCCCTTCCCCAAATTAAACAAAATTACAAAATTTCTAACAGTAAGGTAAGAGTTATTAGGGGTCACCACTCTAACACCACGAGAAAGAAGAGTGACACTGACCCTTTATGAGTCATTAAGATTTACCATAGGGGAAGGTGGTGTACCTAGGTACCATTTTTACTTTTTAATTGGATAATTACTAAAAGAAAGGTAACAAAATAATTTTTCTTTCATATTTTAGGCCTTTATACACAACATATATTTTTTGTAGATTTTTTAAAAAAGTATTTCAGTGCATTATTTACAATTTAAAAAAAAGTGCAAATAGGACCAAGGTACACCATGGGTAGTGTACCTTGGACCAGCTATTTCTAGATTTAAAAAATCTAACCGAATAGTTTGAACATAAACATTTATTGGTATTTTAGCTAAAGAAAAATGTTAATGAGCACTTTTACTTAATGAGGTCTTAGATTAGACCGAATATAAAATTATTACAGCAACAGTTTCATTCCTATGAGTAGGCTTAACCAACATTGTAATTAGACAAGTCAATTCCAAATGTTAATTTCTGAAGTTGCTTTTCAGATCCTCCAGTCAACACGGGATGTGGTAACTTCCACATTACATCACATTTTTCCACAACATAAGTGGTAGAATACCACTGCCATGCACCAAGGTACACCACTTGGGCATGGTCCAAGGTACACCACTTGGCCATTTCACTGAAAATGGCTGACTACTAAATTGAGGTTGGGCTTAACATAATTTCTAACACATGCTATTATAGCTAAAACTGTGCTTTATAAGTTAGGCATTTTACTATAAAGTAATTTTATGTATGTTTAGGAACTATTAACACAAAATTCAACATGAAAAAAATTACTTTTGATGGGTCAATTTCCTTTTTCAGGATTCATTCATTCAAATGAGCACCTTGACAAATAAGTTCAGGTGCACTGGGACCTCTGGTGGCAAGTGTACAAAATACATATAACATTTTCTATACATCTATACAGATGGCGCTAAAATCGGCATAGGTTTAAGGTACACTAATGTCCAAGGTACACCACCTTCCCCTACTGTCACAGGGAAACATATGGGCAAGATATTTATAGATAGCTAAAGATAAGCAGAACTAGATAATATTCCTGCAAGTCCTAGAAAATATTCCTGAACAAGTATATTTTAAAACAAATGGCCTTTTAACATGAATATTAGAAAACAGCCAGGAAAAAGTTTTTAAATAATAGAAGTTAAAAATCTTACCTTCCATATCCCAAAGTGAGTTTACACCAACTAAAGTACCAGACCGCCTGACTTTAACAGAGTGAGTGGCTAAATCATACTTTTTTTCAAACATGGCACCATTTAATTTTTCCAGGATATCATCTAAACAGAGAGATATTAATAGAATTCTGCATATTTTCAAATGAATTCCAATTTAAGCAAAATTATAATTCTTATAAAATTTTCGAATATTTTATAATAATTAAAGCTTTTCAAAATGCCACTGAATGAAAGATGATAAAAATGCGATAAATTCTATGAAAATTGTTTCTAAACATTTTTATCTGTGTGCTAAAAATCTAAATTTTTTTTAAAAAATTACTTTTTACTCTTTGGTCTCTGATTTATAATCTACATATGTAATAATCTTACTTTACTTTAAATTAAATACATATTTTAAAATCTTAGTACAATATTAATGTATTCCAAAATCATTTTTCTTAAACTCCAGTTTCGTTTTATTTCCCACGCTGGAGGTATAGTAAATCTCACGTTTTGGCATATTTATTACAAAAAGAATATTTTAATCGCTTTCACGTGCCCACAGAAAATCATGACGGCGTCTTCTTGGCACCCGCTTTTTCCCTAAAACACTTACATAATTTTACTAAAAATAGCTATTATCCCCTTCACTTTGATCACGTGCGTATGCGTAAATCCCCTATCTGAGAGAACGCAGGGATTTTCTGCTCTCTTTTTGACTCGAAATTTTCATACGAGATGTACGTATATTCCAGCACTCTCCCATAATAAATAAAAAATAGTTAATAACTCGGCCTATTCCTTATTTAACGACTACAACAATGATATCATTTTATATATATATGTATGTATGTGTATTTGTTCCAGCGTCAATTTTGAATGACTAAAGGGATTTCGATGAAATTTGGTACACATGTTCCTCATTAATCCACTTGCAATATAGGTGGGGTAAATAAGCCCTAACACAGTTTCTCAGGGTAAGGTGGGGCAAAGTCTCCAAAATGCAAGTAACAAATAGGCCAATTGACTTGCTTGGCAATTTTGGCGGCTTGGGCGATTTTGATGAAATTTGGTACCAAGAAAATATCACTAAAGGTATATTTATCTTTACAAACAGTAGTGTTATACACATGTTTCACTGTATTATTTTTGTTTATTTGAAATTTATTTTAAGCAGAATGGCAACAAAAGGATAGTTGTTAAAATATTATTAAACGATAAGACACGTCATATCATATTCAGTATTTTAAAATAAAATTTTTTTGGCTGTAATAAGGTGAAAATAAGTTCAATGTTCTTACGGAAACTAAATCGCATATTGTGCCGACTTTGGAATGATTTTATATAAAATCGTTTTTCCAAGCGTATCTATTTGTGCCTATGTATTTGCAGATAATCCCATCACAACACATTTTCGATTTTCAACCAGAAAAACAAATACTTTGAGATACAAGAATGTTTATATTGTTTTATAATATAAATCTCATATTCTTGCTTATATGTATTATATTTTCACACGTTAGCAGCCGATCACGGACTTTGACTCACCCTTCTGTTTCACATTTACAATGTAATTAGATTACCTCTTCTTTACTATAGTTAACTCTTTAATTGCAGGTGCACTTTATAAACCACATATATAACAAAGTACATGCAGTTTTATTTAAATTTTCCTTTTCCTCTCCATTACAAGGTAAATATTATGGAATCTTGTAGTCCATTTTCTTCAGATTATTATAATACTTAAGCTTGAATAAATAATTTTTCTAATTAACTACCAGGTGGTATCACTATTATGGAATCAAAATTTAAATAAATTAATGGTTTAATTGATAATTGGGTTAAAAATATATTAAAATAGTGCACTGCCATCAAGAATATGCAAGTGTGTAAAATCTCAGAAATCTAGCACATCAAGAAAGAGTGTAAAATAGATTACAAAATTCCATCTTGAGGAACATGAAACAAGTCAAGCTAAATAAAAGAATATAAAAATGATAGCCCACCTGATGAATTTCCTCGGGGTCTTTTCTTTGGGTGAGAATTTTCATTTTTAGGCTGAATGGTCAAACCCCTAAAATAATTTTTGAATGCATTTATAACATTTTTGGATGCAAGATAGCTGGACAACCAATAAGAATCTTTGCTATTAAACTTTACATTCTAAATTTTGCACTTTTTAAGAGTTTACATTTTTAGTAGTATAACAAAGAGACAAAGTAGAGAAATTACTTTTTGTTAAAAATTGCCTGCAATACTGATTCGGGAGTTCTGAATAAACTTGATGTGCCTCTGAATTTCAACTGGCCAACTGTCTGAAGAAAATTTGTAAGAGTCAATTTCATTTTTCCTTGAAGCTGAAAAGTCCTGAAACATGAAAACAAGGAAAATCAGCTTAAAACATGCTCGACACTATAGTAGTAAATTTGTAAAACTAGTATAGAGTGTCAAAACCTTTCTAAAATGAAGCCATTTCATTTTAAGTGTTTATGAACCTAATTAAGTTGATTTGCAGTGTTTTGGCATAATTTACAAAAGATCAATATACTTATAATAATTACACTACTTGCATGATTAGAACTACATAATTTTAGATGATTTATAATTACTAATATAATAGCCCAGATCTGTCTCTTAAATCCGGTAACGCTCCGATGTCACCAGCTATAAAATTCACACCATAGCACTGCGAGATGTTAAACAGCATTATTTCATTGTTAGAGTAGTTAAATTTCAGTAATTTTAAAAAGTAATTGTTGTTCTAATTTCAAATTTAATAGCTCTAAAATAGTGAAATAAAATTTGCTATCGATTGATATAAAATTTTTCTCGCTATGATCAATAGTTCCCGATAAATTTTAAATTATATTAATCATATATTTCAAATTAATTTCCATTTTTTAATAGAAAGTAGTAAATCACATCAGTGGTATATCATGTGTGTGATATAGTTTGGATGCCACAATGCATCTGATTATTTATTGCAATCGTAATAATATAATTTGATAATATTTTTTAACAATGCTAAAATTTACACAAAAACATCTGAAGTACAAGAAAAATTATTAAACAAAGAAAAATACTTCACACGGAATGTTGTTTACCGAGAGGTTTTTTGAATAAAGAAATATGTAAATAATCTATCTGTAAATAAAAAAAATATTTCCTGTCATAAAACATATGTTTATTTTAATTGTTTTCAATCAATGTTAAACATTTCTCTCACATATATGTATATATTTAAACAAGTCAGATTTGATGGGAAAGCTCTCGAATGAAGAGGTAATTTGCACCCGTCATGATATGACCGGTGATTTTCTAGTATCTAATAATGTCTCCTTAATACATTCTGTTCAGTTTGTATTTACATAAATGAATTACTGTTTTTACTATTTCATAATTCGATTCTTTCTGAATCTTGTTGGCAGAATTCTTTTAAATAAAATAGGTTATTTTTTTATATATACATTTTTAGAGGTTAGAATAAAAGTGCTCTCGTAATATCTTCTTGCTGCTTTTGTTTTCGGAAAATTACATACTATATCCGTCGAATGTACTTCACATAAACATTAAATTGCATATTAGAGAATTCTAAGGTTTTCACAGGATAATTCTGTGTATATATGACTTCTTTTAAAAGAATATATGGAAAATATTTCTTCAAATTTGATAAGTGATTTAATTATTTTTCTCTTCTTTATCAATTATCTTTTTTTTTTTAAATGGAGATGGTAAATAATAAAACACGTAAAATGTAGTTAAAAATAATAAAATAGTATTAAATAAAAATGTTAATGATAATTTCCCAATATTTACTTTCAGTTTGATTTAAAAAATTTAATCTTACATATATATCTATTTAAACACATCAAATTTCAAAGGAAATCTCTCGAATGAAGAGGCAATTTGCAACCGTCATACCATGATGGGTGAATTTCTAGTATATAATAAAATACAAAATTCATATGTGGATTTAATTTTAAAAGGCACATAAAAACCAAATATAACGATACTAAAATTAATATATAAAATACTTATTAAAGTTTAATGTCTATACACAATTAATATATAAAATACTTATTAAAGTTTAATGTCTATACACAATTAATATATTTTAGCAACAAATTTTTATATTTTTTATTTTTTTCCTGCCTTGTAAAGACAAAGCAAAAATTTACAAAAACAGGACAAGCTCATTTTAGAATTGTTCAACATTAAACAGCATATAGCAAACTCTTCACAGAGCAATAAATTAAAGAAATATTAAAGGAAGTAATTTAGAAAAACATCAATTACCAGGACAAACTATCAATTTCCTTAAAATGAGAAAGCAATATTTAATCAAGTTAACACCTAGAACAATTGAATTAAGTGAGATATAGAGATTTCTTCATTATATAAGGAGGAACATAAAGAGAAAACATCATTACATAATTCAGTAAATTTATAATTTATCAAATTTCACTCTACTCAAAATGAGTTCATAGTATAATTAGAAAATACATTTTTTTACTTTGCATGTTCTTCAACTGCTTTATCCAACTGGGCATCATCCATTACAACTTCTTTCAGATTATTTATATCGGAAATCATAGACCTAAAGTAGTTAAAGAGTCAATAAATTCACAGAATATAAAAAATACAGTGGAG
Source organism: Araneus ventricosus (assembly GCA_013235015.1). Classification (NCBI taxonomy): domain Eukaryota; kingdom Metazoa; phylum Arthropoda; class Arachnida; order Araneae; family Araneidae; genus Araneus; species Araneus ventricosus. Next base: position 20,615 of record BGPR01010504.1, read on the forward strand.
TCTCCCTATAACGAAATCACTTGGTTCCAGTTGAAAAATTCGCTATAGAGAAAATTTCGTTATACAGAGATTAGAGATTTTTGCAGTTATTTAAGTAAATGTTACAAACCTTTTAGTATGAGCGATAAGTTCAAAAATATTTAATTATGACTTTCAATTAAAAATGAAGTAATATTTATTACAAATTTGCTAAAATTATACTAATTTTTATTATATAAATAAAATGCTCAAAAGTTTAAAGAATTCACCAATTACCCTTCATATAGCATTCTATTGTTATGTGTTATCGCTGGAATGAACAATGTGAGTGGTTCCAGAAACAGACACATGTGAGTGATTTGTTTGCACAGAAAATCAGCAACTTTCTTCAAAAATGACAAAAATCGAAAAGATAAACCTCTGAAAAAATTCGTTATAGGGAGACAACCACTTCGTTATATGGAGAATATTTTGAATGTTATTTAACATTCCAATTGAAAATTTCGTTATAGGGAGAAATTCGCTGTAGGGAGACTTCATTGTAGGGAGACTCTACTGTACTGAAAACTTATTAAATTACTTTTATTTCCTATCCTCAGCAAACACTTGCTCATAGTGTATATCTGTACACTAGTATCTTAATCTTTTATAAGGCCATGATAAGTGTACTTATCTCCAACTTCATCAATTTTTAAATGCATTTTTTAAGTATGGCATAAGTTCTCACCAAATTTTTCAATGAAACAAAAGCCTAGATGTTCCAATTCCTTTTCTCAAACCATAATAAAGTATCTGTACTTGATAATTATTTATTAATTAGCAAAATTAATTAACAAAAAAATTAATGTCATTGAATACGCTACATGAAATTATTTTCTTAAATGAATCTGAATCTCAAATCCATTTTATTACACAACACTACTAGAAAAAAATGGCCCTTTAAACGGTTAACTTTCTCAAAAAACAATATTATTACACAACATAAATTCCATCTACTATAAGTTTCTTTCATTAATTTATTACATTATAAACAGAGTTCCCACTCTTAATAAAGAAAAAAAATTCAAGGACCATAAAAATT
>BGPR01010504.1:21684-31753 GCA_013235015.1 Araneus ventricosus
AAAAAGTTAATTAATTATACCTGAATTCAGTGTTTTCCAAAGCACCATCATTGTTGCCATCATAATAGCGGAATATGTATCTGCACCGCATCTCGGCAGGTGAGCCGCCATGAGGTGTATTCTGATTCATCGCAGCCAGGCCGATTAATATGTCTTTAAATGATAAATGCCCAACGGAATTCAGATCAAAAGCTCTAAATAAAAATAAAGAAATATCAAATAAAATTAAACGTTAACAAATTTGTTATGTACACTTATTTCTCAAACAGAAAGGCAATTTTGCTTTCGATAGAGAAAAATCAGAAGTGTTCTTCTGCAAATTTCTTGTAGGGTAGACCGGGGCTAGTTGGCCTGTTTTTTCTTCTAAGATTTTTTTAACCAGCGGGAGTGGCCTCCCCTAAACTTTCTCGTATACTTCACCAAAAAGGTGCTGTTTCCCCTCCCACTGCGTGGATAAATTAGAAGACCACATACCAAATTTCAATTATCTAATGTAAGTTACTAAAAGATTTGCACACATCTAAGGAGAATTTTAGCTTGCCAGCAATATCTCCGATCTGATTGTTACAAATTTACTACCGATAGTTGTAGTTGAAAATATCATGCACATTGGCAGAGTGCTTAAGAAATTTTAAAAAGCATGAAGAATAGAACTGATGAATCAATTGACACTAATTTTGGTTTATTACTTTATAACCTTACTTTTAACAATTACTTTCGTTCTGTCAGAGTAAAAATAAATAAATGCAAAATCCACTCAGAAAAAAATGCATTACGAAATATACAAAATAAAACTAACCGCAAATCAAATATGCAAGTCTTATTGAGAAAATGTTTCAGCGTGAAAGAAAAATTAAAAGAAAACACTCCATATTTAATTCACTTTTATTCGAGACGAATTTGGCAGTGAGCCAAGATAGACCGTATTATGGGAACAACAGTAACCAGTATGCATGCGCGTGGAAATAACGGATTCTCTTCAAAAGTAAATTATATGGACCGACAGACTGTCAACCCTTTGACGGATTTGGCCCAAAATTTTATACGGACCTACATTCATGACGATAAAACTGTGTATAAAATTTTATCCATCTGGCTTTTCAAGTTTTTGAGTTATAGTGTTTGCATGACCTCGAACATACAGACAGACAGACTTCCCATTGACGGATTTTGTCCAAAATTTGATAGAAACCTACAAATTATGTTTAAAGACCATATACCAAATTTCATCCCCGTAGCTCTAATAGTTTTCGAGTTATCATGTTCACAGACATAATTCCAAAATTGTGTTTTTCGGACTCAGGGAGGTCTAAAATGTGGAGATTCGTCAAAATCTCGAGTTCGAATTTTTTGACGATTACAATACTTTCTCTTTGTATACTTCGTGTAGGAGAAAGCAAAAAAGGGAATTCAAATTAAGTAGCTTGGGCCAGCATGCCTCGACAGTGGGATAAGTTGACCTACTACTAGTATGAAGTGGCTATTGCAAAACATTCTTCTATATTATTATATTTTATTAATTTAAGTAACATAGTTATGTTATTATCCACCTTATGTGCATTATATACAAATTTGGTGCATTTCTATTCAATGGAAACTGAGATACAGCTTTTATGGTAATCGCCAAAAATTGATGTGTAATTATAATCAAAATTGAGTCTGCATGGTTTTTCATAACAAATTTCTTGCATAATAAATCTGGTGCAACACCATCGCACATATTCAGAGATATTTCTATAAAGTACATCCTGAAAAACCATGTGCACCAAACCATTTTGCATGGGCCAACGTGCCCCATATCGCCATTTTTGTTCCTCACGAGTGTAGGGATTTATTATGAAAGCATTTCAATACACAAACAAGCCCTAAAGTAACAATGAAGAATCATGTTTCTGAATATTATTTGTAAAAATGGAAATTTTAATTTATAAGAAAGAAAAAAACGATTTATAAGTGAGGAAATTTACTCAGCTTAGTAAAAATTAGAAAATTCTTGATGGTTCTTTAGTGAATGCTACTTCTTCAATGATGCTAATGTGGAAGAAAGAAAACGGGATAATACACAATTGTCTGGAATGACAGCATTACATACTGGAGAGATTTAAAAATATAGCAGGGTTCGTACACATTTCCTTAACAGAAAATCAAGGACTATCAAGGACTTTTAAGAACTAAAAAAACCAAAAAATAAGGACCTCTAAATTGAATAAACTTAACGAATTGTCGCATGCATTTTTAAATAAAATGTCTCATTTTTGCAAATTCAACCTATTAGATGATAAATTACATAGAAGATACATTACAAATTTAACACAACAAAACTCCTAAAAATATGAGTTAATAAATTGATGAAAAAAAACATGAAACTGGTAATCAAATTAAATATCTTTTAATTCCAAACTTTTTTCATTCAATTTTACATCCAATGTATTTATTTTAATTTCTTTTTCAGAAATTGTGTTTCTTAGTTCATGCGATTGAATAAATAAATTTATATCCTTTGACTTTTCTGCCTCATTAGCTAAATCATTTGCTTTCTCATTTGTTTGATGCATGCCCGTTTGGAGGAACATTTTCTTTTGTTTTAAAAAATCTAGTTCCTCCTCTAGAGCTTTTCGTGTCAGTCTTTTCTTTGGATTTTTCACTTTCTAAATACTGCATGTATTTTGCTCTAGCTGAGGTGGAAGCTGTCCTCATTTCTTTAGTAATTTTTAAGTCATAAATAGCTCCAGACAGCTTAATAAATTCATGATTTACACGCTGGAAAATATCTGAAGCATCTTTTAAATTTTCTATTTTCAAGGCCTTGTTCACAGAAAAACCTCGTTGTCCATGTGACAGTATTAATACCATTTTGATAATCTTCCAAACTGTTTCATAATGATTATTGCTAAAATAAGTTTGTAACCAGCGGGAGTGGCCTCCCCTAAACTTTCTCGTATACTTTCCCAAAAAGGTGCTGTTTCCCCTCCCACCGCATGGATAAATTAGAAGACCACATACCCAATTTCAATTATCTAATGTAAGTTACTAAAAGATTTGCACACATCTAAGCAGCCTTTTAGCTTGCCAGCAATATCTCCGATCTGATTGTTACAAATTTACTACCGATAGCTGTAGTTGAAAATATCATGCACATTGGCAGAGTGCTTAAGAAATTAAAAAAGCATGAAAAACCGAACTGATGAATCAATTGACACTAATTTTGGTTTGTTACTTTATAACTTTGCTTTTAACAACTACTCTCGTTCTGTCAGAGTAAAAATATTGCAAAATCCACTCAGAAAAAAATGCATTACGAAATATACAAAATAAAACTAACCGCAATCAAATATGCAACTCTTGAAAATGAACAAGTTTCAAAAACTTCACTCGCAAAAAATGGAAGTAAAGGTTTATCACTTTGATACTGTTCTAAAAATGGTAACAGCACTTTTGACAATCATTCCTATGGAACCATGGACCAATAAAGGCCATCTGTAACTCCTCCCTTATTTCCCAAAGTGTATGCGATGGATATGGATTCGTAGAACGCGAGCAGTGTCGTCCCCTCACCCCCACCCCATTCCGCGAGAGCCACATCGACCGAGATTAGAGCTGACGAGAAGGAGGAATTAGAATAACGATAATCGGTGAAAATTTAAATTTTGTAATAATGGCGGAGTAAAAAGTAAGGACTTTCAAGGACTTTTTAAAAATGGGGCATAAAAATAAGGATTTGTAAGGACTTTTAAGGACTAAATGTAAAAGTAAGGACGCGTACGAACCCTGTATCGTGACTGAGACAACATGCCCCTATTGCCAACTAGCCCTGGTCTACCCTAACTTTCAGAAAGGAATGTCGTTTAAAGAATGCAAACAAAATGATTGTGTTTTATGTGTTATGCAACCAAATGTTTTTGAATGGCTTCAATAAAAATATCTAAAAGTTACTCAAAATTATCTTTTCCATTCACAGTTTGATGCTACTGTTTTCTGATTTCATAATTTTGATGTTTTCTAGTGATAGAAAACTATCTCTTTGAGGATATAAAATTGGCAGACATGGTCTTTTTTTCTCTGATTTCCAGAGATTTTAAAAGCATTGCTTTTAATCACAGTCATGATGACTTGCATGAAAATAGATGTACTTATGTCTCTATTTGACAAAATAAGAATCTATGAGCCAATAAATGCAAAAGCTAAATATTCGTATAATTTTCTTCTTGGGTGTGAATAACAACATAAAGGTAAATAAATACAACAATTAAAAATCTAGATAATGCATTCTTTGGATGCAAATGGGAACATGCATATTGAAACCATCTTTAGAAATATGGTGTTTTTTAAATTAAATTCATAGTATAGTGAAGAAATTAAGTGCGTATTTTGGAAATGTATCTTTTCTTGTTAATGGATCTAGATCTAAATTGATATAAATCTACAATTTTGGTGTAAAGATCAAAAACCAAATTTCAATAGTCTAGATCAGTGTTTCCCAACCATTTTGGTTGTGCGGACCACCTGTTGTGTAAAAATATTTTGAGGCCCAATAACTAAATATACAAGTAAAAAATACACACACACACACATATATATGTATATACACATTCTACATTCAGTTTGTTAGTGTATTTGGTACTTTTCCGTTAGCCGGGCGCAAATGTCGGAAGTTGTGAACGAAACGCGAGCCAAGTCGCCGGACGCAAATGTCACCAAAATTTGGCGGAATTCTACATTATTTGGCGATTTTTCGCTTGCGCCCGGCTAAAATTTCGCCAATTGTGAACCAAACGGTCGGCTAAAATGTCGCCAATTGTGAACCAAATGCGAGCCAAGTCGCCGGGTGCAAATGTCGCCAATTGTCAACCAAACGCGAGCCAAGTAGCCGGGCGCAAATATCGCCAAAATTTGGCGCAATTCTACATTAATTGGCGATTTTTCGCTTGCGCCTGGCTAACGGAAAAGTACCGTGTACTTATGTTTCAAAAAAATTAAAGCTGTGAAAGCACATTCAAGCACAAAAGTGATTGAGAACTCCATCAAATGTCTCAATGTAAGTTTGGCAATTTCTGGATACTGTTGCCAAACATTTATACACAACGGGACAAATGATATTGTTCAAAGAAATGACTTTGGAGTCTGGTTGCATGATATTTCAATTAACGAGTCTTCTTCATTTGATGGTACTTTCACTTGAATTTGACTCGTGAATAGCTTTCCGAGGCCCACCAATTAGCTGTCCATGGCCCACAAGTAGGCCGCGGACCATAGGTTGGGAAACACTGGTCTAGATTATTACATTTTTCAGTTATTATGCTCACATATACATGGACAGACCAGGCATGAGTGTGACTCGATTTAAAAATCTGGAAAAGTACCACAACATAATTTAAAATAATTCAGGATAATGTATTTGTTAACAGTTGGAAGTTCAGATGACTAGCAAGACATTTTGAAGTAGACAATAACATGTTAAAAAGCATTGTTTATTTTATTGTCTGCAATTTTAAAATAATATTTTGCCATTATTCTTAAATCAAGTTTACAATTTCCTAAAATTGCATCAAAATTATACAAAATGCAAGATAGGTACATTAAATTTGAAAGAAAAGTATGCAAGCAATTCTTAAAAATTAAATAATTTTGATATATAAATTTACTAATTTTTTCAATTAAAGGTAATTAAGCCAACTTCACAATAAAATAGACAACTGAACAATTCAATAGCAAATCAACGGTAAAATCTATTACCTCTTGAATAATAAATTTTTAAAAAATTATCAAAATTAAAGAAAAAATACATGGAAATACAATTGGTATAATTTAAACGCTAATTTTTTTAAATTTTAAAGCACTGTTAAAATATTGATTAATTTTTAATTAATTAAAAATCTAATGAAAACTTTGGTAAGCCCTTTCTTAATGAGCACCTACTACCAGTGGCGGCTCGTCCGTATTAGAGCTGCAGTCCCCCTGAAATTATTTTAAAAGTTTGTGTTTTCGTTTTTATTCTAATTGGCTTACTTTTCCCACTTTGAGAGTTAAATGACCAACGAAAATGGGAAAAAGTAATAAAAAAATGCAAAAAAGAAGAAGGAAAATCAATCAAGAATTGAGAAAAAGACAGACCAGAGCTGCAGCAAATTTTCCCCCTCCTGAGGATCCAAGATTAATGCTATAAGCAAAGTGAAGCAGGAGAAAAGCAACCCTTTCTCTGCTTTCATTTGAGCTGCATTTTCCCCAGCTCTCGCATGGCGCGACTTCCTCACTTGTCTTTTTTTTTTTTTTTTTCACTTTTTCTCAGTAGTTCAGTCGTTAAGCAGTTTTTTAAATCCCATTCTGAAGGAGTTGTAATTTTTTGCTTCCTTATGTTTTTTGGGGTGCTGATTATGAATCTGAGGTTTGCCACCAATAATTTTTGTTGGAATTTTAGTTATAGCCAAAAAACATGAATATTTTTTTCCCTCTAGTTTTTTCCTTATAACTCAAAAACTATCAATTTTTAGTATAACATCATTATATATCAAAATAATCAGCACAGAATTAACTATAACTTAAGTCTACAACTACAACTTTTGCAGCACTGGTTGTTTCTGAGCTGACGAGCCGCTACTGCCTACTACCCAAGAAGTAAATGTGAGCCAAAGTTTGGTAGCTCAAGGTCCCACTGTAGAGTATTTTAAATGATTTTTACATCATGCCTCAATCATTTCAGAGGTAGTATGCCAGCCTGAAAATATTATCATGTTAAACAAAAATAGAAGATCCAATACGTACCTCAATAAAGCCTTAATATTTTTGGAGATAATTTCTTCATTCCACCAGTTAAATGACTTCAAATATTTTTGAAACATGTAGATGTTCATAGTTTCACAAGGATACACATGGCATACGAAATCATAATAGACCAACATTTGAGCTGAAATAATCAAAGAAAATTTTTATTTGTAATTTAGGATGATACTGTAAAAATTTAACAGCATATCAGTGATTCAGAAAGCAAAAAGTATTTAATGCAAGCTTTATACAACAGGGGTCGGGCGGGATAAATAAATAAATAATTTTTCCAAAACAGTGGAGAATCCAGGATTCGGGTCTGGGTGGGGGGGGTCATAAAAATTCTGTATTGTAGTGACAAATGTCAAACCTCATGGCTTATGTAAACCAAACCTCTTTAACTTTACTACAGACTTTCCTCACCTAACAATAAGAATCATAAAGAATGCTAAAATACTTACAATAATTTAATAAAAAATACAATGAAATAACTAGACAAAAAATGTTTTCGACCGTGCCAGCGCTACAAGTACAAGTGGAATGAGTAGGAAAAGTTTCAAACCTGTCAAGCCAGAAAGCAATGTTGAAATGTTTTATTATTATTTTTGTTAAATGAAAATTAAGAACAAACAGTTGTAGTGATTTTAAATAAAAAGAAGAATTTTAGTTTAGCTCTGGGGTGGTGGGGGCTGCAGCCTGATAGTCCCCCCCCCCCAGATTCGCCACTGTTCCAAAACCAAAACAGTAGAATGTTCTACCTTCAGGTTCCTTGTATAATAACACAATATGACATGTGTTATGCTTCTTAGTATAGTGAAGAAAACCAGGTATGGATATGAGGTATCTTCCTTTCCACCAATTGGGTCCAAAATGTGTTATCAATAATCTTAGTAACAAAACCACATACTAAATTTCATTTGTCTAAGTTCTTGTTGTATAATAACACAATATGACACGTTTTATGCTTCTTAGCATAGTGAAGAAAACCAGGTATGGATATGAGGTATCTTTCTTTACACCAATTAGGTCCAAAATGTGTTATCAATAATCTTAGTAACAGAACCACATAATAAATTTCATTTGTCTAAGTTCTTGCATTTTCAAGTTATCATGCTCACACATACACAAATATACAAACCAACAAATGTTTAACCGCTTAACAGTTTCTTTTTTCTGTCATATTGTGTCCAAAAATAAACACATTTTTTATAAGCAATTTTGTATTCAAATTGATTATATAAATTCAAATCAGCAGTCGAAACAGTTACATGTATTGATTTTATTAATTTTTGATGATTCTTGATTGAAGGGGGAAAAGGACCTAAAAATTGGTTTATCTAACCTAACCTGACCCAAAAATTGATTTACACTTGTTTTGCTATCCAACATTAATTAGACTGCTAGAGCCATTTACTAGAAACATTGCAAAGGAAACCAGCGGGAGTGTTCTCCCCTAAACTTTCTTGTATACTTCCCACAAAAAAAGGTGCCGTTTCCCATTCTCCCGCGTGGCTAAAAAAATTTGAACCTATTGTTACCCAGAATCCAATGACTATCAGAAGGTTTTTCATTATAGTGATTGAAAAATATCTAGGCAAAGAATGAAATTCAAAGAGATACGTAACGATTTTCCTCTCTTACCGGCTCAAGGACAAACTGACGTAATTCGCTACTCCGTAATGAAATTCCTCTACGTTCTTCCAGTACGCATGTGCGTGGAGATAACGGATTCTCTTCAAAAGTAAATTATACGGACCGACAGACAGTCAACCCTTTGATGGATTTGGCCCAAAATTTTATACGGACCTACATTCATGACGATAAAACTGTGTATAAAATTTTATCCATCTGGCTTTTCAAGTTTTTGAGTTATAGCGTTCGCATGACCTCGAACATACAGACAGACAGACTTCCTGTTGACGGATTTTGTCCAAAGTTTGATAGAAACCTACAAATTATGTTTAAAGACCACATACCAAATTTCATCCCCGTAGCTCTAATAGTTTTCGAGTTATCGTGTTCACGGACAGACACAATTCCAAAATTGTGTTTTTCGGACACAGGGAGGTCTAAAACGTGGAGATTCGTCAAAATCTCGAATTCGAATTTTTTGATGATTACAATACTCATACTTGAGAATGTAAAAATATATATGCAGTATCCAACAAATCAGAAATTAAATTAAAAATTTCAACAATTATCAAATTTAAAAATAATTTATCAATACAAAAGTATATTCAAAGATAAATAAAGTAAAAACATAAAGAACAACCTTTTAACCAAATAAAACAATATATTTTTTTAAAATCATGAACAACTCACATTCTGCATCAAAGAAGATTTATTAATGACATGCAAAGACGGTGAGGGGAATTGGTCATCCAGGAAAAAAATACAAAGAAATCTAAAATTTTCAATACAATAACTTCCCCCAAAATTCGTATTTTGAGATATTTCTTGCAGTTTCATTAAATAAATATCCTTAATTATATTATTCTAACTACCATTTCTTCAGTTTCAAATAACTTTCACAAGTGCAGTATTTATTTTCCGTTGCAAGTTGATATTTTCTAATGATTAAAGCATCCATTAATCATGAAAAAAATAGAAAAAGTCTCCATGAAGATAGTTCCATCATTATGATAATAAAGTACAATATTATTGGAAATCATGAAATGGTATGTTCTTACTGTATATGTGATTGCTAGTTAATAACTGAATTTGGTTTTATTTATGATTGCAGGTAATGTAACTGTACTACCGCCACGAGAAAACCCTTAAACAGGGTTGCCTCAAGTAGACAAGTCAGAGAAAGAAGGGAAACGGATATAAAATCAACTGCAACATTTGGCAAACTAAGCACATTTCGTTAGGCGAGGAATTCATTTTCGACTGAAGTACAAAGCAAAATGAGACTTCCATCAGTTCTCTCTGCACCAAATGAAATAAAGCCCTTTCTTTCACCCTCAAAATGCAGTGGAATATCTCGTTTCCATAACAACCTCCACTGGCGTGTCTGGTGTCTTACTTGTGGCGGTACGACAGTACCAAAGTTGTGATTGATCAAAATTTAACCTACAATTCCCCCCCTTAAAAAGAATATCTATTCTTTGGATAAAAATTTTAAAAACTCCAAGGTTGAATGTAACAAAGTATGAACAGTTTAAAAAAATGTATTACACCTCAAATATATATAATTTTTTCAGATGACTATGTTCACAAAGAGCAATCATTTTAGGTTTATAAAATATATCATGCAAACCAGTTAAAATCCACTTGTATTTGTTGAATATGATTATGTTAAAAAAAA
>BGPR01010505.1:0-33531 GCA_013235015.1 Araneus ventricosus
TCTGACAACAATTTGTTACTCATGAGCTAGCTTATTATTTTATTTGTTACAAGAAGCTTTCGGATACTTTTTAACGGACTGTACTAGAATCATCGGACAAGATTCTATCCCCAAATAAATTTTTAAAAAAATCCTAGATTACCATTTTTTCTGATAATGTTGTGTGTATATATATACACTTCGACAAAACATTTTAGCAATATCTTATACAGTCTATATCGAGTTTTCAAGAGCGATTCGATCATTGTATCGAGTCAGAAATCAAGAAAAAACGCATAGCTTTTCACCCACTTAGGATAAGAATTGTTATTCCTTAAACATCGATAGTTCAGCTATCGATAATGCAGTCGACAGTTTTCTCACATATTGACTGAAACTATCGATAGTTTTCTCTCCGGCAATACTATCGATAGGCGAACTTCCAGTCGATGGTTTTGAAACTATCGATAATTTTCTCTCTGGCAATACTATCGATAGGCAATCTTCCAGTCGATAGTTTTGAAACTATCGATAGTTTTTTTTTTTCGAGCAATACTAACGACGCTCGATAGTATTGCAACCATAGTTTTATTACATGTACTTATATGTGCTAATGCAAGTATATAGTATATTCATAAGCTTGTTTGTCTGTATTGATTATGTATGATGTATTCTATTTTTATTACTAGCAGAATACCCGGCGCTGCTGGGTCATTTTGAGGTCAAAATCTTGTGGGTAAAATAAAAAAATCTTGTGATGTGAAAATAAAGTGAACAATATTTTTTAACTAACATAATATTAATTCACATTTCATTATTGAGAGAGTATTTCTTAAATATTAATTAATTTATTTTTAAATTAATAGTACACAGATTTTCTTTCATTTCAGTATATATTATAAGTATACTGTATTACGAATATTTTCTATATAATAACTCCATTTATTGGGCATCTTACTATTTAATTTACCCTGGATATAAAATTTCAATTCTAATTGGTCCATTTGCTTAATTACTTTCAATGACTCACCTCCACACTACCCAAAAGGGTGTGCACTAGGGTCGAATTCTCATTGCAGTATTTTTTGTTGAACAATATTGGAGTCATTGTTCGATTAAAATTTCAGCAATTCAAGTGACTCAATCCTCAAGTGAAATATGTTTAATCAAAATTACACTACCCTCTCAAAATAAGCATTTCTACACGCATTATCGACAATTATCATCCCACAGGAATTTTAAAGCAGAGTTACCTCCACCGTATTCGACATGTTAAAACATGTAAATAAGGTTTCATTTCAATCAGTCCCTTTGTTACATGTATTTAGGTGACATTGCCTCATCATACCCCAAAGGACTGGGTAAGGGCTGATTGCCCGTACGGGTCTGCCAATAATTAACATGCGCACCAGGTTTAATAAAAATTGCACCAACCGTATCAAATTTCATGCTAATCAGATCATTTGTTATGTGTATTTAACCCTTTTAGGAAGACCGCACAGAAAACGCGACGTTCGATCTAGCCGACGTTACCCAACGAGCGTGGCTTTACTAGTTGAATCCAATTACACTAAAGCTGCTGTCACGCTGACATGTCAGACGGTAGCTAAAAGTCACAAGAGCCGGCACGTATTTGTGACAGTCGGGAGAGAATATCCCAAGAAGCTGGCACACTTGTGTGACAGTCATCCTCAAAGGGTTAAACGACTTTCCCTCCTTTTTCATCATAGACGGGGTTAGCGTTTACTTACCACTGCAGCATTTTAAGTCGGCCAATGAGAAACCTATGCACATAATTACATCAAAATTATCCAAATCACACCCACAGCATGTCAATTTGCCAATTAGTTACATGTATTTAGAGTATATTGATCGACACTATCCTGAGCTACCGGAATAGGGCGAATTTAATCCTACAGTACTTTAAATTGAGGAAAATAGTACCGAGTTTAATCAAAAGCGATACAGATGTATCAAATTTCAAGTCAATCGGCCCATTTGTTACATTTAAACGACATTTCCCCACCATACATTTGAGGTTTGGGTTAGAGTTAATTTAACCCGAGAATATTTTTAATTGACTCATGAGAAACATATATTCCAAAGTACTATAGTTTTGAAACTATCGACTGAATATGACCCTATCGATAGTATTGTCCGATTTTGAAACTATCTATAGTATTGAGAAAGTCGATACTATCGATAATTTCAGTCGATAGTTCCGAAACCCGATACTATTGATAGTAACGAGAGTCTATCGATGTTTAAGGAACACTAATGAGAAGAAAAGTTCCCTCAAGTTTGGTTAAAGAAATTATCATAGCTCGCTTGGTTGAGGTATGAAAGGTCTGTCTGAAAAGTAACCGAGTTGAAATTGTAATGAGAAGAAAAGAGCCACCGAGTTTGGTTAAAGAAAAGATCACAGCTTGCTTGGCTGAAGTATGGAAGGTCAGTCTGAAAAGTAACCGAGTTCAGATTGCAATGAAAAGAAAAGTGCCCCCAAGTTTGGTTAAAGAAAAGTTCCCCCAAGTTTGGTTAAAGAAAAGTGCCTCCAAGTTTGGTTAAAGAAAAGATCACAGCTCGCTTGGCTGAAGTATGGAAGGTCAGTCTGAAAAGTAACCGAGTTGAGATTGCAATGAGAAGAAAAGAGCCCCCAAGTTTGGTTAAAGAAAAGATCACAGCTCGCTTCGCTGAAGTATGGAAGGTCAGTCTGAAAAGTAACCGAGCTGAGATTGCAATGAGAAGAAAAGTGCCCCCAAGTTTGGTTAAAGAAAAGTTCCCCCAAGTTTGGTTAAAGAAAAGTGCCTCCAAGTTTGGTTAAAGAAAAGATCACAGCTCGCTTGGCTGAAGTATGGAAGGTCAGTCTGAAAAGTAACCGAGTTGATATTGCAGTTTTGCAGCCTCGTCAAACATTTGGTTGATCGACAGATTATAATTGTTTTCTTCAGAAAAAGCAGGAAGTTTCACAAACCATAACGTCAACCATCTTTGCAAAGGTGGTACGGAGAGATGAGGTATAGTCATCAATTAGACTGCTCGGTTAATGTATGATGCTGAATTCTTAATAACATTATGAACGTCACAGTATTTTACATGGTTATTACACTCGAGAGCTTATGATAGGTAAGGGTTTCATTCTTCCGTGTTTCTTAACCATTCAGTTCTGGCGATCGCAACAAAGCAAATGTTTCTTTTGTGCTTCTATTATTAGGTCTCATGCGTAGAAAGTGTCTTTTCATACAAAATCGATGATGCTGTATAATTTAGAATTTCCTTTTCTCCCATATCTCATTCCTTTCTCGAGTTAAGAATGCTTACTTCGGAATTTGTCGCTAGATAGTTCTGTAAATGGCCTTATTGCATAGTGCAGTGCAAATGCGGACCAAACCATGATATAATAAATCCTTTGTGGACTACTATCACGAGGGCGTGACAGCTGCTTCGCACATTCTGTCCCGGCTGTTACAAATACGTGCCGGCATATAAATAAAAGGACACTAAAGCCATCAAATGCTGGATGAAAAAACTAAGGATATATAATATTATATTATTTGTGAGGAAACAAAGGGAGAAGAAGAAGTGATACTGTACATGAAACATCGTACTTTTGTTCATGCATTGTGTGCTGGTGTGAATCTGAAAATATAAAAATATTTTTGCGTTAATCCTTTTAGGACTATTATCACGCGGGCGTGCCAGCTGCTTGGTACATTCTCTCCCGACTGTCACAAATACGTGCCGGCTCTTGTAGCTTTTAGCTACCGACTGTCACATCGGCGTGAGACCAGCTTTAATGCAATTAGGCTTAACTAGAAAAAGTGCGCCTGCCCTTAGAAGCCACGCGCGCTTTAAAACGTTGGCCAGACGGAACTGCACTTTTCCCGTACGGCCGTCTTCAAAGGGTTAATTGCGCATTAAGAAATTCGTGGTATAATTTGGGAAACAATGGTCCAACCTAGGAAACCGGTTTCCTTAACTGGATCGATGACACAAATTTCAAACTATTTTTTTTTCCTAATTTAAAGTGTATTTAAAAAAGTTAATTACATTGTTCTGAAGATAAATAAATTACAAAATATTCTACTACTTGTTTTTTATTAAAACTATTTCTCTATCACTGTACATTAAAGAATGCCCAGGTAGTCCAAATTTAGAAACCTTCCCCTACTTTATTTCGCATATTCCTTACGGTTGAGCTAAATGAATACTGCAGCTTAAATGGCAGTTTTAAAATCTACCTGTCTTTCTCGTAAGACTAAATTCGTGACTGGCGGATTCGTTGATTTTCTGCTGGAAGGCTTCTCCAATGATAAGCTTCGCTAAGCATCCCAATCTCTACCAAAGCGTGGCTAAACAGAAGCTCTTCTTAAAAGCTAAGATTATTTCCGTTTCGACTGAACGGCGAGACAGAAAATCCTGTCTTCTTTTCAATTAACTGCAGGGCTTTGTTGCGACCCTTTTCAGGGCTCTGGTTAAGGAAACAGTTCGCTAAACGGTAGCTCTTCTTTCTCAATTGCTGCCATTCTGCACTAGGTAAACTCCGAGTGATAAATGGCGGGATAAGTTATCTTTGTGTTATTGTTTGGAAGGAAATATCTACCGATTACAGTTTATATAGGTTGAAATAACAAAAGCGTGATAGTGAACTAAATTTCTATTAAATTGATCGAGATGCTACTATAGACCAGAACCAACGGTTTTAATATAGTTAGAGTTATTTATATAACCATATTTTGTTCGAATTTATTTTATATATATATATATATATATATTACAAGAAAAATTCACTGTTTATATATCGCATTTTTCTGTCTCGAAGTCTTCCGATACTATTATATTAGAGTACCTGATATATACAAAATACATTCGTTATCTTAAAATACTTAGGCAGAGTAGCATGTCTTTTTATTTCAATATTGGATATTATTAGTCGACAATGTTATATAATTCTTCTTTCAGTAAGAAATTCGTTTTCGACAAAGAATAAAATAATGTATCTTGGAAAAAATATTAAAAAAAGGTGAAACTAAAAATACTATATTTATTCTACAAAAAGAAAGAATTTACTTGCTAATTCTAAACTACTTTTTGCCAAAATTTAGAATGAAAAGGGTATTAAATTCTACTCAAGTACCCTGTCATTATGCACAAATTAAGGGTTTAATGCGTCTCTCGAATTTCATCAAGATCTAGGAAACACTAAGGAATATTAAGACGAAACAAATATTTCATAGTGTCCCGTGAATTCTATAGAATGTCTTCTATTCTGTATGCTGAAAACAGATGCATATTTAAAAACATAATAGCAAGCATTTAACAAGTTTTTTATTTCCAGACCTTTCATCTGCACTCCAGAACCTGTGTTTCTATCTCATAAACTTTCAGTGTTGGTTATTTAGTGCCTCACGACGCTATTCCAATTAAATTAATGTAAATAAATTACAAAAAATTCCCATTAAAAAGGACCATTTTAAAGGACTTTTGGTCTTTAATGGTCCTTTAAAGGACAATTTTTTTAGTAGTGGTATGATAAAATAACATTTGAATTGAGATTAATTTAAGAAAAGAAATTTATTTAGCACATTGGATGACATTATTTTTGGTTAATTAATTTTATTAATTAATAATTAATTACCAAGTCCAAACGCTTAATTATTGCTTGAGATAAGAATTTGGAACATCTAGGCTTTTGTTTCATTGAAAAATTTGACGAGAACTTACACCAATATTTGAAAATGTATTTAACAATTGATGAAGTTGGTGGTAAGTATAATTACCACGGCCTTTTAAAGGATTAAGTAACAAGCAGGGACAAATTAATCTTGCTGGGGGGTGCCCGGCGCTGAAGTTCTTGGGGGGCCATCTGAAAGTATTACACATATGTGCTTGAAAATTTCAATTTGACAGTTATGATGATTTAAAATAAGATAATTTCGCATATTTTTAATCACAGTAACTATATTTTTGTTAATAAAAATTTCCTTTTATAATTACTCTATTTATTGATTTTAAGTATCTAATTAATTAGTTTAACTGATATTTGCCGATAATTAATATGCTTTGTATTCAGTATTTTTAAATTTATATCTAAAATTCTTGTTTATAAATATTTACTTGACATGAAGAGCTATCGAAATAACTTAGGATCCATTCATAAAAGTAAATGTAATTCACTTTTTCCTAATGTACAGTATTTAAGGAAAAAATAAGCACAAAATCTAACATTCACAAATATTACTTCAGAAGTTGGAATTATTTCTGAAAAAAATTTAATAATGTATTCATAATATATTTTGAGCCTTATAGAGTGAATGAACTATTTTTAAGAAAATTCTTTATATTTTCTGAAGTTTTACGTGGATTAATTAATAATATATGTTTTCAAAACACGACACCAATGAATTATATGATTATAATTAATGATACATAATTAAATCTAGAATATTGTCAGATGAAATATCCACTGCTAAAGTATCACTGTTGCTTGTATGATAAAATTAAATTATATATTAGTTTATATATTAGTCAGTTTCCTTTACACTAAACGAACTTGTTTATACCTTCTGTTTTAAAATTTGCCTGGGTATTTTTTTATTTTTTAATTATTTACAATAAATTTTATAAAACATAATAACTAAACAATGTTTCATACATGGTTTATATATTAAAATCAAAGATACATTCTTAAATAATAACCTAGTTTATGTCACATTTTGGGGAAATTTAAAAAGAAAGTTTTGATTTAATCCCAGAAATTGAAACTTAAAGAACGGAATAACATTATAAATCAAAAGTTTGATAACTTTTCAACAGAGAAGGGAAGATAACTCTTTGATTTTAACTGTGTAAATGAAAAATTTAGAAATCAATTTCAAAACCATGCTTTTTTAAAAAATAAACAATAGAAAAATTTTAATAACTAATTTCGAATTTTAATTGAGGTATATTTCCATAGGTAATTTTAGATACATTGTTTGTTAGATCAAATAGACTTCATACATTCAGATCTTAATTTTATTAGCGCTATTGAATTATTTCTACTAAACAAACGGAGATAATTCAGTAATTTTCTATCACAATCAATGCGGAGATAAAAAAATTAGAATAGAACATAGATTAAAGTTTTTACTCTTTATTCTAAATGAAACAATGACAAATGTACAACATGAAAATTAGTAAAATTGGAGTTAAGATAGTTTACCTCTGATAGACAGAAATAATGATGGCTTTTTCCTTCAGAAGAGCTGGTGTATGACCGATATCTGTATATTCTTCCGTACGACAAGAATTAAAAAATAGATTAAATATCGTGTGAATTCTTCAGAATGTTGCTTTTGACTAATTCATATTTACCTGTTTGACTGATCTCCTGAACTGACTGACTCAAATTTACCTCTTTGGAACATTTTCAGTTTTCTCATTGTTTGACTATCTATAAACTTTGTCTGTTTCGGTATTAGAAAAGATTCTTTATTAATTGCTGGTAATTTTGCTGAAAATTTCAGTCTTCAAATTAATATAGTTGCATAAACATGAATTCAACTCAAATTTCGTTAAAATGTCCTGTTAAAAAATACCTCCTTTTATAATATGCCGCGTTGGAACTTGAAATTAAATTATTTTTAAGAAGTCTTTCAGTCTTCGTTCGTTGAATTAATTTAAAATTAACTGAGAGATTTACAAGAGCTAACAATTTCATGCGCTTTATTACAATGTACAATAAAAAATCGATACAAAGAGTATTATTTTTTGTTAATAACCTTCAAGTCGTTAGAAATACGAATGAGTCAAGAATATTAATATTTTTGTTGTTCAGCTTATGTCACTTTCCAGTTAATTTGGATTATCTTTGCTTCATTTGCTTAATGTTATATTCTAATGAGAGTGAGTAATCGGATCTCTGAGTGAATGCTATCGAATTATCGCCAAATGACGCAATTCACTAACTAATCCGGATACTCCATTCAAATTCTCATCAGTTCAAATGATTGATGCTCTGACTTCTTGGCGACTTTGGTACTCAACTTTCGATTAAATTAAATGACGCTTTTAATAAATATATGCATACAACGTAAAGATTTATTTAAATAATATTAAACTTTTGCTTTATTTCAATGGATAATATAATTGTCTAACATTCTAAACAAAACAATTTTATAAAAAGACAGTTTGACGACTCTTTTTAATAGTTTTTCAATTTTTTAATAATGATTCAGGAGTTATGAAGATGGAAAGTTTATAATGAGAAAGAAAAATTATAATAAAATATATTCCAAAATCATATTAAATATTTCTTTGCAGATAATAGTGCTTTAACACATTTCAATAACAACTGCAAATTCATTTTCCTAAAATGTTTTAATATTCTTCAAATTTAGTTTCCTGAAAATTTGCTGAAATAAATCATATGCTCCAATTCATTCTATTTTGAGATAATTTCAACATTTGAAATATCATATTTTGCTGAGAGAAGCATTTATCTCAGGTTCACTGTAATCTTCTTCTTTATTTACTAGATTAACCCAATTCTCGCAATGCGATCATAAAATGTCTCTAAAAACTGTTTGAAAGTTTGCATAGTATCAACAACATACGTGTCCGACTCTTGTTCTATTACAATAAAATAAATAAATAATAAATTAAGATATAAGCTATTATTCAAAATGCACTTTAAATGAGAAAATACGTTTACACATTATAATTTCGTCAAAATGAACTCAAAAGTAAAAAAAAAAAATTCTGATTACAATAAAATGCACGGTTCGAATAAAAGCGTGGTCACCTTATATAGTACCCTATATTTTGTGTATATTTCCTTAAACAAATGCAATATTCCTAGAAGGTAAAGGCGCCCACGCTTTTATTAGAACAATGCATATTATTGAAATCAGAAAAATTATTTTTTACTTTTGTGTTCCTTTTTTCGAATGAATTAATTATTTTCTCATTTAAAGTACATTTTGAAGAAAAGCTAATAAATTAATTTTTTTATTTTAT
The DNA here is from genome assembly GCA_013235015.1 of Araneus ventricosus. Classification (NCBI taxonomy): domain Eukaryota; kingdom Metazoa; phylum Arthropoda; class Arachnida; order Araneae; family Araneidae; genus Araneus; species Araneus ventricosus. The sequence continues at coordinate 8,977 of BGPR01010505.1, forward strand.
TTTATACTTTTTAGTGACGGCTGACGCGAATACACGCGGCATGTTAGACATAGTAAACCAAATTCAATTATTGAATTCTCCAATATAAAACGCATATTAAAATTATTATATACATATCTGCAATTACAATTTCAAAATGATTTAATGACATTAACTTTCTGAAATATAAATTCGTAATATATTACGTGATAACTTACAATTATTATCAACAATGTAATAGAAAAAAAGAGAATCGATCTACACAACTCTCTCCTTTTGCTTTGAATGCGTATTGTTTGGAGCACACGAAGTAGAAAACAATCTACTTCTGGTTGTTGGAGAATTCTAATAGGAAGTAAACCCAAGACGCCTAGAAACACGAGCTACGTCATTCATCATTGCACCGCGAGAAGTATTTACAAGCCCTACTATCGTGAGGTTACCACCTTCCAAACTTTATCGCCCATATATAAAAATAATTGAAATTTTAATATCATTTTGCTAGGTTTAAAATAGGTGTAGATTGCAATTTTTTTGCATAATATTGAATTGTCTCTGGAAACCCACAACTATGCTAAATTTCAAAGCTGTAGCTCGATTAGAAGTGGGTAAGAAATCGATCTCAATATTTCAGGACACGACACTCAACTTGAAAAGCTTATAAAAATGACTCGTTTCGGTATGCCTCACATTAGCTTAAGATTTGTTAATGACTTTTCGTAACGCCCTGTATATAATAAGTATATATATTTATAAATTTAAAAAAATTCGCAAACAGATTTCAAAGCTATCTATTTTCCATGCATTTCAATGTTTAATAAGCGTAATAATATACGAAGTTAAATGCAATAACGTGAATGGAAATTATCGATTTATAGAGCTGATATAAAATGGCTGGCTTTTTAATTAAATGTGTCAAAGTAAAGTTTCTAGAAGGATATTTTAATTTAATGAATTCAAGCAAAATTGATAAATTATAAATACAGGAAATGAACGTGCCTTATAATGAATTATTTCTCGTTATATTCTTTCTATTTTCTATTTTTATATTGATTGCATCTTACTGCTTTGTGGATTTTGCTACTGACATTCTGTTTTCTGAATCATGAATTGGGTGATTTTCAGCCGAATTACATTTGAATATTAATTTTTTGATTTCTTTATTATTTTGATGCCAAGCTTTCTTTGTTATCTCAGAAAAAAATCATGTATCAAAACTGTTGGAAATGTTATCAAAAGTATTAAAAATCATTTATATTTATGTAATAAATTATTTTTATTTTCAAACGCTAATGATTTATCATTGAACTCAGAAAGAAGCATTCGCTTTCATTTAATATAATTTTAATTACTAAGACTTTAAACAAATATGAATGAATTTGTTATTGTTTTTGTTAGACAGAACTTGATGATTGATGCATTTTCCCGGATATAGTTATAGTGGTTCTTTTTTCTTGTATAGGAGATATAAACAAAAAAATATTATAATCGTAAAAAAAAATCGCCCTCGAGGTTTTGATAAATATTCACATTCTTTACACTCATGTATTCCAATAAAAATTAATTTAGTTAAGCTAAATATTGTTACAAAAATCGTTCTGTGGGTGTATGGTATAAACAATCCAAGACGCAGGATAATGGAGAACGAAGGTTTATTCACAAATATGAAGAAAAACACGAAGCACATGTAACAGGAAACGATAGATCTTGCACAGATTAGCAACGTAAACAGACAACAATTCACAGATAATAACAGTCCAGCACTTTGATATTTACCAACACAAACAGTCAGCAAATCTCTAATAACGACAATAACAGCACTTTCAATAGCGCTCAACTCACCAGCTTTCTAGCTCGCGCTGCAGACGAAACACCAAAGTCGTTCCAGTCGATCAACACACCCTATTGAATACCGCTTGGTGTCTAACAACTTACATGCTCGCGTAGCGGATAAAACTCCAAGAGAGATTCCAAAGACGTTCGCACTCCAAGGCGATCCCAGTCGATAAACAGGCTCAAAGCCGATCAACATCCATTCACTCCCTGATCCAAGCTCACTCGTTATATAGTCTCCCCGGCAGGCCGCGACGTCACATGGCATCATCTAGTACATTCAAGCGTATCTCCTCTCCTAATAGAGATATCGAGAAAATTCCAGAACCTTTAAGATTCCATATTTCGTCGGCAAAGTCGCGAAGATAATCGCCAAGTTCATCGCCAAGGTCAGGGGTCCAGGCCTGGCTGCTGCCAGGCATCCCATATTTACCCTTGTAAAACTCTCTTCCCAACCATAAGACTAACATTGCTGGGAAGCGACTTCCCATGTTCGTAAGAATATACTTGAACAGGATAACTGAAAAGCGCAACGAGGTAGTATAGAGATGGGAATTCTCGTGTATTTTTACCTCAGGAGTAAAGCATAAATTTTATTTTGCATTATTTTTTTTAATTCATAAATGTGTGGGTTTTGTTTTAAGTGGCAAAGTATAAATGCAATGAATTTTTTTCTGCCTTTCGCAGTTAATTTTGCGAAAGGCTTTTATGAAATAATTTTTTAAGTAAAAAAAATCTTTCCTTGATTTATCTTTAAAAAATTATTTGCATTATTCGTTTCTGAAAGATTTGCAAAATGCACGAAATCATTAAAATCTAAAAATTGCTTATTTTGACTTCAAAACTCTTCATATACAAGAATCAACATTTTTCACATTGTCCAATCAAAAATATAAAGAACCTGTGAAATGTGTTCTTATTCAATTAAATATTGAACATGCATAATTTTAATCACACTTTTAATATTTTTTTAAAAAAATCTAATGACATAAAATAGTTTTTATTGTTGACAGAGGCTGCTTTCTAATGCTTTTTTCACTAACTATTCGTAATACTATTAAATTCAGTAACGTAGAAATAGCGCCTTAATTATATCAATCAATATTTATATTTGTGCTGTGTAAAGAACAGGAATTCTAGCAAAAGATTTTTTCATAAAAGCTGGAAAAAAAGCCTAAAAAAATAGCTTGCGATTTTTTTTCTATTTTCTTTTTTTTTTTGTTAAAAAAGTTTAGAAAAAAAAACTGACCGAAGTCGAAGGCTTTAAGCGTGAAAAAACTCAAAAAATTGCTTCAGGGTTGAGACTTCGACAGTTTAAGACAAAGCACATTCCCATGTTTTCCACTAATTAAAAGATAAAAAACTATAGTCCCATTTTACCACCTATCTGGAAACCTATTCTTACAGTCATTCGCCATCGATGAGTCTTGCCTTCACACATGGAGCGTCTCAATAGCTCAGTGCAACAGAGCAATCCACAAAGGACACAGCGAAATCTTAATAATTTACAATCCTTCTGATATTTAATATTTTTTGTAATATAACTATCTATACCTCTTCGAAAGGAAATGAAAATATTCCGTTCATGCATAATTTGTAGGCGGAGGAAAGTGTTAAAACTTCCAACTATCATACCACTTGCCAAATCAATCAATATGTTGCCAAATTTGGCAACACACTATTATTTGGGAATTTCAAAAAAAGATGGATCCTTCACCATCAATAAAGTTACAGAATACGAACACATATAAATTTCATTATTTTGGCAGAATAAAATCCAATCCCACTTATTCTGAACAGTTAGAATGAAAATCTTTAAACTTTACATCCGATCCTTTGTATTGCTCTATCCTGAATTCGAAGAAGAAATGTTCTTCTCAACTAATTAAAGTACTAAGTCCTATCTAGGTAATTGGATCTCGAGAAAACATGATAATTAGAATCAGAGAGAGAGAGAGAGACAGAGAGAGAATTCAATTCTGAATTAGAATTGTTAATGAAAACTCTGGCTCCTGTTGTCGTTGTGTATTAGCAGAGGACAGAGAAATACGGTGACAAATGTATTACAAACTTTAAGAATGTATAAAGCTTCCCTTTTCGTTTGACGCGTTTCTAAGAATAGAGTGTTTTAAATATTCGAAGTATTTCATGACAAAGATTTGGCATGCTTTTTCTTGAAATATAAGAACCGAAAGAAGATGATGTAGGGATCATTTTGAAATGGCTGCAGGCGTATAAGGCATGGACAATCTTTATCAAATTTTATTGGATTTATAGTATTTATAAAACTTATTGTTATGTAACATACACTGAGGAACAAACAAAAATCTTTCTTTCATTTTCCAAGGAACTTTTAATTGTGTTAGATTATCTTGAGTCTGCTGATTTCAAAACTACTTTTAATTTCGCCGAATTGATTTTAGTTTTTGAAATAATGCATATTAATAATGCATTATTTCAATCGTATCTGCAGTAGAGTGGTCCAAAAGAAAAATTTAAAACAATTATGTCACTATACCGCGGAAAAATTTGCGAATTGGGAAGAAATAAAACGAGAAAAAAATTACTTAAATTGATTGATCTTCCGTTCCTGCATGAGCCATAAAGGCCCTAAAAAAAGTCGAAATTAGACTGTTTTTCATCATTTTTTTAATTTTAAAATTTATCTCGATTTCTTTATTATAGCATTTGCTGTTAAGTAATGAGCTTCTTAAGAGTAATAAATTTTATTTTATCCAAATCGGACCATAACTTCCTGTCACGGATTTCCTTCAAAATTGCCAAACTGTAAAGTTATTTCAATATGCAGTTTTTAGTTCCTAATCAGCACAATAATCTTCACAGATTATTTTGTCTATAAAATGCATCAGGTCAATGTATAATATGCGTAGTAAAATGTTATTTGGTCTAACAAATACAAAATTTCTTTATTTTCGGGAATTTAGGGTAACACTTGCAAAACAAAGCTCTTAAACTGGAATATTATTTGTTAGTTCAGAACGTATCTCATTGTCCACAGTAGATGAATAACACGATTATGAATGATTCAGCACGCACATTATCTCGTCTTCGCCGCATGCGCTATGAAGACCAGACTGCACAATAATAGGATTCCAAATTCGTCATCTTGAACACGGACTCTCAAACATTACTCATGCTCTCGGGTGAAATCTTTGCAAACTTAGTCATAATGCGACCAAAATTCACTGATGATAAACTGAAATGGATCTCCCGGGGATAAGATATATTTACTAATAGCAATTGTCAATTAGAAGGATGTGTACCGACCCAGTGCTTCGATAGATGGCGCTGTCTAGGTGCCACTTGGGAATGACAAGTTTTTTTCGAGCAGAGAGACGAAAACGTTATGGCGTGTTTAGAATGACGGCAAAAGTGTGATTTTATGAAACGGACTGAATTTGAGCGATCTTGAGTCGATTTTGGGTTAATTTAAATAGGATAAACTCATGAAATATTTTATTATTCTAAATTTGTTTTTTACGTTAAATGTTAATTAGTATCATCTTGTGTCTGTAAATAAAAGTCTTGTGATATTTTAAAAGCCCAGTTTTTAGTTCCAAGACATTACAGATGGATACATTAAATTTAGCTTAAAGAAGTGGCCATCATATTTGGGAGGAAAAACGCACATTAGACCTTTCCTCTGTTCAGATGCCTTGGGAATTGAATTTTAGAGTGTTTGAGGTCGATAAAATGCCAGGCACTTCTTTGAATAATTATATTTCTACTACGATTATATTTCTTAATGTTTCTGAATTTGAATTGAGACACACATTGATGAAATACTTTTCCAATACCACTAGAGTTTCCGTTACTGTTCCAGAAACAACACTTTTTTAGTTACACTGTGCATTGACGCATGTTTCCATCACATTTGTTTTTTATACATTAACTTTAAAGAATTAAAGGAATAGTTAATAAGATCCTTAATGTTAAGACCCTTATCACTTGAAACGGAAAATTTTCAATGAATAAATTTTAGACAATCCTTTATTTCTTCAGTTAACGAACTATCTTACCAAAGTAAACTATAATAATTTTAATTATTTATCTTGCATATCTTAACGGTCAGTTATATAATACAAATAAAGACTAAAGAAACTGCTGATGAAAAATCGAAAAAAAAAATTTTTAAATACCCTACACTGTGAGCAAGAACTTTCAAATACATTATAAAATACATGAAAGGAAAAACAGGATGTCTGGATTTTGAAGTGTGAATCGTAATAATTTCTTTGCATTGTTTTTATATTAAATTAAGGAGCCGGAATTCAAAAATAAGGGTAGAAAAATATAAGAGTCTAAATTTCGAGTGTCTAAAAAACATAAGTCCATGTTTCACAAGTTCTCTTACCTGAGTAGACTAAATAGAAAATAAAGTCTCAAGTTATTTAACTCTACAAAACTCTTCAGACTTGCCTCATAGTAAAAGCAATATTAAAACTATAGTTTGCCTTGAGCTGCATAGAAAACTCATTTGTATTTATTTAATACGAGTTCAAGTCTGTCTTCAAATTTTCAAGCTTATATTTTGAAAAACAAAGCAATAAAGATTATATTTCAGATGTTCTACCTTCTGTTGAGTGTGAAGTTTCAAATGTTAATGCGATTCATCAAAGAATTTCAAGTATCAGATCAATAATATTAACTTTTCAAATATGTAAGAGCTTTTATTTGTTATATTTCATTTTAGAAGTTCATCCAGTCCATAATTTAAACGTGAACTAATGAAAAGTTCTTATTCATTGGTCATAAATGTCTAATATGATTAGGAAGATTCACTCATTATTATTCAAATTAATTCTCAAACTTTTCCAAACTTTCTTCACTAAAGAATTTCACTCATTAGAACAATAATCTTCGACATATGAAATATGTATGACAAATTCAAGCCTTTTTATCTAATCTCCTTCGATTTTCATGTTTCCTCTCTTTATTTGCTTAATTCACGAAAGATGAGTTTTTGATTTTAGCGATTCGTAGTTTAAAGTATTTTATTTAAGATTTCAGCTCCACATTTCATTAAATCGCCCTTGATACCGCCAATTTAAGAAACTGCCTAAACTTTTATTCCTGAATTTGAAACTATGTATATCCCCGTTCATTCCATTAATTTGTAGATCATAAAGAGAGTTAAAACCAAGTTTTAATCTCTGGAAGGTCTTATTGAAATAATACTTCAGTTATGAAGAATAAATTCATTTTCCAAAAGTAAATAAATAAATAAAGAAATACCAACCCTTGATTTTGGCTTATCTTTTACAAAACATCGGCTTTAGGGTTCCTTTTTTAATTATATATAAAATATTAACTGGATTTTACATCTTTTATTTTCTTTCTTTCATGTATTTTCCTTCACATCAGAAGTCACTAACGTTTATTCAATTTATAAATTTATAAATCGCATTTTAAGTTTCTAGTTTTTAAATACTTTTTTGTTTATTAGATGTATATTTTTTATTTATTTAATTATCGCTGGTTTCATCTATCTACCAAAACTGATGTATGCCTATGACAGACGACAAGAAATATTCACAAAACACTTAAAACATACACACGGCCATAATGCATATAAAACGCATAAAACATACATACAGCCATAATGCATATAAAACGCATAAAACATTTGGTATAAAGTCATATGATATAGCAAACTACAAAGAATAATGTATGAGCATTGCTAAAATATACATGAAAGTGTATGACATGGTAAAACATTCTAAGTAATTAAGAAATGCCATTGAAAAAACTAAATTATAAACAAACTACTAACTAAATTATTATATGTTTATTTCAAACATGGTTGAATTGTATAAGAACTTCAAAAAATTTGCCTATTGTATGTTGGACAGGTAACTGAAACAGGAAATATCATTAATTAGAATTTTTAAAAATAAAACTGTCTTGTTGTACACATCTTTAATTTGATAAAGAAAAGTTTTATGTTTCAAGTTTTCACATTTTATGTTACATCTGAAAAATCGCCATTGTTGAGCAAGTCACGCGGTCAGTGGAAAAATACATTCATATAAAAGCATTCAAGTAAAAAAGTTTATTTTATGCATGAAAACGTTTGCTATATTAAGGTATCGGAAAAAGAGATGCTGCTTGTAATCTATAATTTTTGGCGTATTTTAACTTTAGTAATTTTTATATACCTATTTAACTTTATAAATATCATGACAATGTTCTGACTTGAGATACCTTTATGGAAAGGAATATGTTCCTTCAGAGTTTATAATAACACCTTTTTGATGACATTACATATATTTTAGACTAAAACAATAAACTTCGCTTAAAACATTTCAGTTTCTTTTCGCTTTCAAAATACAATCAGATTACCATGCCAACTTCAAAATAAAAGATCATCAAATTAAGCTTATCCCTCCGCGATTCCTCGGTCATTTAATTCGGTTTCTCTGAATTCCGCATCGTTTTTAGACATCTTTTTCTCAAATGCTTTATTAAAAATGTTTTATTTCCCAAGCAATGGTTAGAGACGTATTTTTGAAACTAAATGGCTCTTTTGAAGATTTGAAAAGAATCCAGTGTGGATTTCGCAGATTCTTAAATAGTCACAAAATGCCAATGCAAAAAAGAGAAAAAACAATAAAGTTGAAAAGAAAAGAACGCAGGTAAATCGTTTACTCAGAAATCTCAAATGATCACTACATTTTATAAATGCCATGGTTTCTTAGTTTGAAGTATATATGAGAAATTAGGTTATTGTTTTAAATTGTTACTTTAATTTACATGTTGAAGTGATTGGTATTTAACTTCAAAGTTCTTATTTAAGCAATGATATGATATGATTTGGTAATTTGTTATAATTTCTAAGCTAAATATCTATATATTTTTAGTTATATTATTATTTGTACATATTTTTCTATTATAATTTAGATATGATTCTACTGTATATTTGTATCTGTGAGTTGTCTGATTACAAATCTGTACCAAACTTTTTTCAATACAGAATGTCATGTGAAGATATCTGCACTCTTTAAGCAAAAAGATGAAAAATACATTGCCATCATTTTTGTAAAATTTCATTATACTAGGCTAATTTAAAATCCTATACACATCACAAATGCATCATTCCTTTTCAGATATCATCGTTCTATCCAACTTTAATATAACACTATTGAAATTTCAAAATCATTTTGCATTTTCACTAAATTATACACTAAATATATATTACCGAAGATGAGTTGTTATAATACCTAAAATTGAGTTTAATATCGATAAATGTTCTTTCATATTTTTAGTAGTAGGTTTCAGACTAAGCTAATGTTAATTGAATAAGACTCTATTAATTTGTAGTTATTAAGTTCATTTCTTTCTCTTTATTACATGCTTTTTTTAATCTAACAAGCTGTGGAAGAGATGGGAAATCCACAAAGTTTATATGATGGGAAGGAGTTCGGAGGGAATGGGGTTGGACCAGTCTAGACAGCAATTTTTGAGTTATAGTATATGGTCATCGGGAAAAAATGCCAAGATTACAAACTCGCATTATGCAAAATAGTAAACGCACATGCACATTAATTTTGCACCAAAATATCGAAACTAGAGCAGAGTGTTTTATACATTTCAGTACTTACTCCATTAGTCACTCTGCAAACTTCAGGATTATTCAAGGTATTGTTAAATACTTCCGGAATTACAGTTTCAATTGCAGCTGTGATTTGACGTTTTAGGTGGTTGATATCAATAATTTATTCAGTTTGCACTTTCTTCTTAATGTATACCTAGGAAAACAAGTCTACAGGGGTAAGATTGGAGACTTCATCCCTCCCTATCTTTGCGTGAAACCTTAAACCCCGTTCCCATCCCCGTTGGAAACTATTTCACATCCTGGACCGTGAGGTAGAAGAACCGGCAGACCACAAAAAGACTTTGAAACTTGGCGAATTCAACATGTCCTAGAAACATCAAGCCGTGTTGAGATATCGATTGCGGCTGAAGTACTGCTTCGCAGAGTTGGCAAAAGAGATTCAGCAGAAATTTTAAATAAATTGTGCCATTTTTCTCACAGAAGAGTACTACAATAAAGGACGAGGACGCATTTTTCAAGCCCAAAACAAAGTGGTCTTTCAGAAGACCAAACGATGGTCGAAGCAAATTTCTCTTCACATCAATAGAATGCAATACGGCAGCAAGCAAACAAAATACACAAGAACACGTGTCTAGCTTATCTTAAAATTAAAGCGGCAAAACAGTTGTGCTATCCGAGTGTCGTCAATACAAGAGAAAACTACGCAGAAATAATATTACAATCTAATGGATGACACTATTACGCGATTGTGCAAAGTGCAAGAGGTCTTAAAAATCTATAAGAGACCTGAGAACTGTGGACATAATTGTGATGGGGCTGGACAAAATAGATACACACGGGGATTTTCAGATGAAAATCGCTCTCGTGAAAATTTATTTAGTATATCAATGGTGCCTACTTAGATATACTCAGTGAATGGCAAAAACTTTTTTAAATGTTAATATGTATATCGTATTAAGTTAAAATACATGTCTTAAATCGTTATCGTGCTTTTATATAACATAAGAAACCCTTTACCGTTTATTAAACCCACTGAGTTTGGACTAAATAATTATGTCCTAAAGATTACGAAAATATCCCACTGTGCGACTCTCTAAATCTGCTGTAGTGGGAGATTCTGACCGCAAGTGTTGAAATGGCCACCGTGCAGCAGATGGCAAATCTGGCACGTCTCTGGTTCCACAAAAGCAAATCAATTGTAGCAGCTGAAAGACATTTTCGCTTAGAGTATCGTAATTCCAAGAAAGAACTCCAATAAGCGTTCGTATGAGCAATTAAGTAATTGATTTGCTATCGTAGAACCAGAGACGTGCCGTCTGCTGTACTGCAGCCATTTTGACACCTACGTAGGATTCTCTTGGTACAGCGAATTTAGAGCGGCGTAACGGATCGTTATCTGTCTGAAAAAAAATGTTTAAAGTACTCTTTCATTGAAAAAAGAACAAAGTTGCTACATTATAGGGTTTTTAAAAATTAATTTTTGAAATGGATCCAATAATTATGGTCACCCTGTACAATAAATGATAGGATTTTGTAATGTTTTGATCCTAAAGTTTCGTATATACTTTAATCTATTCTTATATATATTGTTGGTCAAAGTCGTAAAAAAAGGCTGGTATTGTAATTAGAAATAAATCATAAATAATGATTGTTTGTAGCATTCATGATTAAGTTAACCTGTAATGACGAAGAATTAATTTTATCTTAAGTTACACAATAGTATCAATTCGCAAATCTGTAGTGGTTAGACAATATTAAACATTTTTATGATCTTATATAATTGTTTTGGTTAGGTTAGGTTACGTTAGCATCCCGTTTTTGAAGCAACACGAGGGCTGTTTAGGAACGGACCTCGTAATTTTGAACCGCGGTCGGATGACAAGGACGACACCTGAACTGGCATCCCCCTCTCCAAGCTTTCGCTCTACACCAACGGGAGGACGTTTGGCCACTACGTATGATTTAGCGTGCAACAGGCCCCATACATGGCGGATCTTCAGTGGAATCGAGTTTCGAACCTACATAGCGATTGGAATTTAGACGAGGCGCATGGCCTCAGTGGGCCTCTATCCTCGATCCTGATGAAATAGCATCATTGGGCCTAGCAAAAAGATATAAACCTAAATGTGGGATTAGAAGATCCATCCATAGTGTGAGTCGCCTCTGCCTGGTAGGGGTCACTGGCCGTGTGGTTTCGCCTCATGCCTGGAATCTCCGGTCCCGAAGCCGTGACCTTACTACTAGGCCACCGCGGCCTTTATAATCGTTTTGGAAATGACACATAAAAATAGTTAAAAAGAAATCGAAGGAACAATAGATGGATAAGTGATGAAAATGTTGATCTATCACAGAAAATACACAAAATACTATAGTAGGCCAGAAAACTAAGACCAAACTATGGCCGTGCCTCCAATTAATTCTTGTAAAGCTGGGAAATGTTTTAATCTCATTATTTACATGTGAAAGGAGTTATTTGAAGTGTGTTCCAATTTTCAGATGATGCTTCATGTGGAGGTTCCCTAAGTCTCTCGTATTTTCGGCTATTTTTCCGTTCTTCGACAATAACCCACAAATGACATATTTCTCAAACCTTGTGCCAGCACAACAGTTAAAGTGCATAAAATTATGCGTCGAATAGTACCGCATTTTTCAAATTAAGTGAAGTAGTTTAGGCCAATTCAAGTTCAAAAAACGTCAATTTTTAGAATTTTTTTTTTTTTTTTTTGCAAATGTAGTATAATTCGGGTTTTTGACCTCGTGTTTCTGATGTAAAATGCATCATATAAAATTTACCGGTATTTCTATACAGTACAGCATAAAATCCTGCATCAAAAGACACATTTGAGCTTATTAAGATCTTCATCTTCGAAGATCAGTTCCTTAAGCTGGATATTCACCATCGACTCAATCCATCCTGATCCAATCCATTTAGAGGGCTTCCTAGCAGACCGGTTCCATTTTCAGCTCATAAAATTTGATGGGCCATTCACGGTGTCAGTCTGTGCCAACTGGAAAAATAACACCTACGGGCAACCCGATGCCCTAAGCTACTGCGCCTCCTCCTATTTTGTGAGAGAGGCTGGCTCCCACTAAACCACTATTCAAAAGACATTAATGAGAACTAAGAAAGTACTGGAGGTTTAACTCACGGAAGGGGATTAATGATATCACGTTTGCTAAATGGGTTGCGACTATGCCAACAAGTTTCTGAACAGGTGAGCTTTTCCGGCGTATCATTTTGGAACTCTGAACAACATATGGACGCAAGGATATACAGCGTAACTAGGGATAACAATGATCGCAAGAAATTTGAAAATGGGTTAATTTACCACATTCCATTCCCAGTTGGGTAGTATGTAATGCCACTGTCTACAGGAGTGGTCGGGGATGAAAAACTAAATTGTCATGTATCCGACAGCCTGAGAAAGCATTGCTGGGAGTAATTTTGGTCAAGAGAAATGCTCCCGGATGAAGACCGTCGCGAGCATTTACCAGTAGTGGAAAGTTATATGAGGAAGGGGTGCCAAAATAGATCCACACACCATTTTGAGAATGTCATTTCATAGGAAATCAGAATTCAAACACTATTTTAACTCATTCACTGCTATCGACGCCCTGGTGTGTCCAGAACCTGTTATCTAATTAGATGACCCCTTCTCTGCTGTAGTTAAGAGATGGCAGTGAAGGGCTCATCTGATTAGAGAGATAGTTCGAATATCAGGCGTGAATAGTGGCAGCGAGCAAGCGAGCATAAAAACCAATCCCACTATAGACACCTATGAGGAGTGTTTCCGATGCCAATATTTGGCGATATTTCGCTTTTTTGGAGAGAAATGCTTTGTAATTTTTTTTCTATTCCGACGACGACCGAGAGATGCAATCTGTTATAAGGATGTAAATATTTCTACTTTGTAGGGTTTTTTTGTGTGTATGTGTTTGATTTAAAGTAGAATGAATTCCTTCTTGAGCGTCTTAAAGTTGAAAACAATTTGTTATTAGTTGTTAATTGTAAATAAAAATGGAAGGTTTTCAAAACTCGTAGAAGAAAAAACTCAGTTTCGCGCCAATCAAAGTAAACACGGAAACCCTAGCGGGCACAACGATCAATTTGGCGAGGTGAAAGACATTCCCATAGGCCCCTATAGTGGGATTGGTTTTTATGCTGGCAGCGAATCTGTCAATTTTGAATTGGCTCCTTACACATCATCTTTATTTAATGAGTAAGGAATAGTGAGAAAATGTCGTATATCTGTTTACTATGATCTGTTTAATTCAGTAAACACTGCGTCAAACATTGAAAATTATCTTTATTTAATTGATGGAGGGTTTCTTCTTCTCCGAGTAGCTTGGAAGTTGAGAGAGAAGTTCTTCTCAATCCTTAGTAAATACGTGGAATGTGTAACAAAACATTTTGGCACACGATTAATCGTAGTATTTGATGGATAACCAGATGAACCGACAGAAAAGAATGCAAATTCTGCTGAGTGCTTCCGTAGTTGAAACAAGTACGTAGCAGCGAACGTTGAGTTTGATGACACAATGCTATCGACTATGCCGAAAAAAATTCCTCTCAAATGAAGGCAATGAAAAACACCTCATTTAAATGATGATTAAAAAATTTGCAGATGAACATCACTGTTGAGCATGTTTTAGAGGATGCTGACGCAACAAAGTCGGTAAGGTCTGTGAAAGGTTCTCGTCAATCTGATTGTGTGATTATAGTAGGAGAAGGCACAGACCTTCTAGTTATCTTTACTGCTTTAGCTCCTGATAGCAATCGATTGTTTTTGATGAAGCCTGGGAAAGGAAAAGAGAATCTTTTCTATTCCCCAACACACTTCAAAATGTCAAAGAAAGTGAAAGACAATATATTATTTCTACATGCTTTCAGTGGATACGACTCGACGTCGGCCATTTTCAGACAAGAGAAAATGAAATTCGCCAAGCTTCTTGATAAAAATGTAGGGACACAAAAAATATGGTGCTGCTGGGGAGAACATCATTTGCTGCTTTTTATGGATCCTCTCTTCAATCAAATTTAATAAATGAGATTCGCTTCACAATATTTACCAAATCACTAGTACAGAATAATTTGAACTTGGCCACTCTTCCTCCTACTGATAAAGCTGCTCAATTACATTCATGGAAGTCATTTCTCGAAGTTAATTTGTGGGCTGGTCATGTGCTAGGCTCGATTAAATGGGGTTTGAAGGCAAGAAAGTATGAGTTGCTCCCTGTCACATGAACAGCCGTACAAGCCCACAAGAACTGCTTAACAGTTCTGCCTGCAAATGTTCTAAGGGATGTACGAATGATTGTGGTTGTAAGTAGAAAGGAAAGAAATTTTCTCCGATTTGCTTCAAATGAAGAGGTGCGTCGGGCTCCAATGTAACATCCAGAAAACATTAAAAATAGATCAAATTTGGATGATGTATTATTTCTGATGACGAAGTTGTTGAAGAACTTTTGGATGAAAATTCTGACAACGACTTTGAACAAGAACAATTTTTGCAGCTCACGAAACCAAAAGTGCCAAAGTGCAATAAGTTGTTAGATTCTTTTCTTCCTAAAAACTGCTAATTTGCAAATTGAAACCTTTTTCTTACATCATATTTTATTTTATACTTTTAATAAATAACATAAGCGCATAATAAAAAAAAAAATGTTATTGCCAAGATTATTGATTCGTCAAGGTTGGTACTTTATTTAGAGAGAAAATTCGTTCACAAGCTGGTTAGCAAAATTAAGCAAAGTTTGGTGAAAATCGTGGTAGCAGTGTTGGAAGATCTAGTCAGGTCTAATATTAGATACTGTCCCATATTCGAAATATTGGTATTTTACATATAAAGAATTTCATATTTAAAAAAATTAGATTCAAAATTCAAAATTCCAACGTTTGCCAAACAAATGACAAAAATTGACGCTTTTTGAACTGGCATTGTGCCTAAACTACTTTACCTAATTTCAAAAATGAGGTACTATTCGACTCAGAATTTTATGTGCGAGGCGGTCCAGGGTGGTCTAAAAATTTCCCCTTAACAACGGCGAAGGCCCTTCTGAGGTGTTTGGCTTCTTTTGAACAGAGGTGAGATTCTGAGATCGATTCGGAGATAAGCGTGGTAGGGGGCCCAATTATCCTTACGAACCAGAGCCAATTTCCGTGCGCCTTAAGGGAAGATTATGGCAGGGTGTGGGGGATGGTGTAAATGTCCACCCAGGTTGGGAGAGTCCAATTCACGTCGTATCCTTCCAAAAAGGCACGGTTTTAAAGGACTAGAAGAAAAAAGTGTCCTCGGGATTAAAGAGTTAACTTTTGTACTGGTAAAAGTTTTGAGAAATGTGTCATTTGTGAGTTACTGCCTACAAACGGAAAAATGCCCAAAAATTTGGAGGATTTCTCCACCTGAAGCACCATCTGAAAATTGAAACAAACTTCAAATAATTCTTTTTGGATGTAAATAAAAAGATCAAAACAGTTTCCAGCTTTCCCCGAAATAATTGGAAGCAAGATCCTATTTTTCCTGGCCTATAGATACTTATTTTAAGTTTCATTACTTTATGCGATAGTCAAACATTTCTCTCAAAAACATCTCCTGCTTCGGATTCCGCGTACTTAATGAATAGGTGTAAAATTAGTTTTGATGCGTCAAGGTTATATTTCTAGTTTATCGTCTCTCTGATGATAAATAAAGTATTTGTAATTTTTAAAAAAAATGTTTAATAGATATAACAACGGAAGGTTTAAATATTCTTAAATATTGAGAATACTTCATTTACAGCAGACAAGTCTTAAGTGTTGACATTTCTTCCTAACTGAATTGGCGGCGCTGCAGTCACTCAAATTTAAAGGGATTTCCTATTTAAATTATTTCTTTTGATATATACGAATTGGGTTTCAAAGTAATACTGTACAGATATCGTATCATATGAGTAAAATCATATCTTTTAATGAAGATGTTGCAGGAAATTCTTATGGTATATAAAATCGAAACTTCTGTAATTCGTTTTCTTATATTTCATTTTATATAGAAAATTAATTCTTAAAAATTTTAAAGTACCACTTTTTATTTTTAAAACTTTTATATTTAAACGGAATTGACCTGATTTTATAGCGTCTAGAAACAGTCAAATCCGGATCTATTTAAATGCTTGGATACTACCAAGCATAGTGGTGAAAAAGAAATAAATATTTTAATGGTGGTACCCGTTGCCTTCGCAGATCAGATGCGAAACCAAATGTCATTATTGTCCATTAGGGTGCCCCAAGATACAAGGGAAAAAATTTTTTGAAAAATCGAATACGCATGCCCTCTATTTTTTTCTATTTCACCTCAGTAACATTAATAAAAAGTATTATTGCAATAGGATAATGGTAACCCGTGCCGACTTTAGGTCAAATTTGAACGTGAAATCTTGTACGGGGAATACTATGGAAAGATTGCAAAATGTATGTTTCTTTGGTACATAAGACACCAATTTATTCAAAGCAGATATTGATTACCATATTACAATAAAAGTAACATTACTGTACATATTTTCGTTTCAGTGTTTGATTTTTAATGTCAGGATAGATCTTCATGTGTTCTTGGACGCAACGTAACAAAAATTGTTTTTGTTTCTCCTCAACCGTTATTAAACCATGAAAGTCCTGCATAATTTTTACCGCTCTTTCAGCTGTATCGTTCACTGCTCTCCCAGTCTCAGCATTGAGACTGGGTTTTTTTCGCGTCTAGAAACGAAGCGTTATTCGCCCATGAAGAGGGACTCTCGTTAAGAAAACTATCACCAATTTTGAATCTAGAAAACAATGACTGGCTTTTGACTGATATGAAATCATCGATGCTTTTCTGTGTAAAAAAATAAAATAACAGGTCACAATTGCGTGATATAAATAAATAACTAAATAAAAAAACTGCAAAATCAATGTATCAAATTCACCATACAATGAACCACAAAGTTCTTCCTTCGATGGAATGTATCTTTTCTCATGGGTCAAGAAAATTTATCTATGTAAATTTGCCACCATTTTTAATTTTGTTTCTTCGTCCACATCATCATCAAAAAGTGCCAATACTGCTATTTCGTCTGTAAAATACCATAACTGCTGGCTAAATTTCTGTAAAGCAGCTTTCGAGATGCTTTCATTCACTTTTTCGTAAGCTTTCAAAGATTTCAAAAAGCACAAATCTTTGTAGGGTGCTTTGACTGCCAAAATGCATTGAAGCCATGGTTTAACGTAGATTGTCACGATAAACAAGCAGACGTCTAACAGTGCTTCCTTGTCCTTGGTGTTTAATTTCAGCTGAGAACTAATTAACGATAGTTTTAGGGAGTAAATCGCTCGGGCCATCCATCTAGCTTGGTGCATCCAAACCGGAGGTCTGATTTTAAATTTTTTTTTTCGCCTCCTAAAAACACGACAGAAAGTTCGATCAACTCTCGATAGTCATCTCTGACCATAACATTTTTAAGTTCAGCGCGGTAAATGTTAAGGAAATTTTCAAGTTTGGGTACAGTTCGGAACAATTCCATTGTTTCTCTATAGCACTGTATTTTAGTGGGACCGATGTTTTTCCAATTATCTTTGAGCTTCTTAAAGAGTGGAATATCGGGGCTTGTTGTCACGTTTTTTAATTTTCACTTCGAATACGGCCTTTAATACCAGTTCGTATAAACGATGGCGGCAAGAGAAAAAAGCATTTCCCTATCAAATTTTTGCTCGAGGGGCGCACAAGCACCATTAAAACGACCTATATTCGAAGCCGTACTATCGTAACAGAGAATTTGAACATTGTCTTAAAGATTTTAATCTAAGATCGCCTTCCAAACAACCTGTGCCTGTTCTTTGCCTGTAGAATTATCCAGTCTCGGCACAGCAATGAGTTGTTTTTTAAGTCCATTTGAAATAACTATAGGCAAACGTTCTTCTTTCGATTTTCGAGCACTCAAAGCAGGCAACAGTTTGCCATCCCAATTTAAGGTCACTACATCCGGTACCTCGCTTTGGAAATAAATTTTTATGTTTTCCGCGTGTTCCTTCCATTTTTCTGTTCGGATTCTTTGAATTGAAGACTTGCTTATCGGAAATTCGTCAATGTTACATCCAAGTGCATCAATAGTAGCTTCAAGAATAAACACAGAATCTCGCATACTTAACTGACACCTGTCTAATGCAGCAACTAACTTTGGAGTAATAAAATCTTTCCTCGTTACTGATTTACTTGTCCCAGGTTCTGAGCTTTCGATTAGTGTTTGGAAATCTTCTGAATCGATATTTTCACGAGAAGTCGAAGAGGAATCTTCTTGGAATGGTTCGTATGATGCCGAGGATTTTGAAGCTGAGACATATTTGATTCGCCGATTTTCTTCTTTGACAACTCGAAGTCGCGCCTTTTCCTCTTTGTCGGTCAGTTTTTTTATTCACTTCACCTAAGTGACCAGGTCGACCTGGTTCTCTTTGGCACTGCAAGAACATCCTGTCTTCCTCTATTTTCATTAACTGAAGTGCATCAGCGTGTGCAATGTCGAACAAATTGTCTAAATTACTTACAAATTCTTGTTGCTGTTTGAATACGTCTTGTAATTTCTTTGCATATTTTTGTAAGTCTCTCCAAACTTGATACACGTTAAGAAGTCTTCTCATACAATCTGGCAACGATTTGGTTGGCATGCGTGCATTTTCCCAAAACATAAAACATTCGAGAAAAGCGAGATTTGCACTTTCATTAACAGTTAAATTCACTTCTCGAATATTGTAAAACAAGACTGCAAGATCTTGTCCATTATAGGGAAGTTTTGAAACCTTTATTTGATGTTCTATTTCCCTTATTAAAAATATCACTTTTTTAGAACTAAGCAATTCCACTGTCATGTTCTGTTCACTGATTAAAAATTATACAAGCATTTAGTAACAAAACAACTTGGAATTATAAGCACATTGACACGTGGATGTGCGTTGTCCTGAGTAAACTGGTACTGACATGTTTCAAGGGCAAAGGCGGACTGGCCAGGTTGACAACTTGCCCGATGGCAAGTGGGCCCCCTTACACATAGAACAATATGGGCCCTCAATATCAGGGCTGTCTCAAAACGTTGAGAGCCCTGGGCTACAGTAATTTCGCACGAAGTTAAAAACATATATTTTTCATTATTATGTAACATATCATAGCATATAAAATTATAATTAAATATTTTTTTATTCAAAATGAAAATAATATCAGTATAGTAAATTTTTAGGCCCCATGGATCAATGGTGCCCCTAAGCTATACTCCAGTTAGTCCAATGGATTGGACTTCTGAAGCCCAGAATGTGTGTGCATGTGTGAGAGAGAAAGATTAAGACTCTTGCTCTAGTAACTTTCCAGAGCCTTTTCTCAAACAAATAAACAAAATAGCAAGTAGTTTTATGTTATGAAGCGACAACCTCTTCTGTGCAAAGCCCAGTGAGCATTGTAGATATGAATGGGCCCCATTGACTCCTGGCAAAAACAATTTTCAAAACCAGTCCGCCACTGTTCAAGGGTTGTGCATTGCCACTGTCGAAGCTTTCCAAAACCTTTTTTTTTCTGTTTAGTTTTGTCTTTACCATTTGCAGCTGCTGTGTGCTCCGCAACAGACTGACACGTGTCAGCGTTCGCTCGTTTCAGTACACAAGTACTAACTGACACGTTTAGATACAAGTCGGCACGGGTTGCCGTGGTTCAAATTGCATGAAACTTTATTCATAATTGTTTTGATATAAAAGGAAAAAATTAAGAGGGTATGCGGAGAAAAAAAACGACTTTAATTTTTTTGGGGCACCCTATTGTCCATGTTTCCTCTGACTTCGATTTTTGTAAAAGACATTTTCGGTGACCAATTTGTTCGCCGAGAATTCTGATTTTATTTAATTTTAATTCAATCTCTTATACATAATTAGATATATGTAGTTCCCTTATCAAAGTAATTTTAAACTTCAAATTATGATAGACATATAAAAATTTAATTTTAGTAGCCTTCCAGATTGTTTACACAAATGTCCCTAATGAATTGAAGTATGTTCCGTTTCATCAAACTGCACTTTTTTTTAGCGCCAGCTGAGCTCTCTATTTCCTCATGCTAAATATGCACTTCATTTCATCATTGAAATGTCGCGGCATCTTGATTTTAGTTGAATTAAAACATGCCGATAAAAGAATTAATGATTAACAACCATAGTACTTAGTAAGATAGAAATTTTCTAACTTATAAAAAAAATTTCTTTTCTTTAAAAAGTAAGATCTTAAATAAATCTCTGAATGAAAATGATTTCAGCCAGATTTAAAAATGTAATAATTGCTTTAAATTCAAAGATTTAAATATTATTTTAACGAATTTAGATTTATTTTTAATTTCATATACAGGGTGATTGTAATTAAAGTTGCACTTTAAGAAGACTGTAAAAAAGAATCACTGGTCAGAATGACCTGATATTTCATCTGAGTATACGTGAAGCAATAGGAATTTCTTTTGCGAAAGAAAAAAAATTAGTTCAAAAGTTGACAGATATATGGCACTGTACTCGAAAATAAGATGCTAAAAACAATTGCTTTAAAAGATATGCTAATTTTAAGATGCTAATTAAAAGACGTGACATGCGCACCGCACATTACACTTCTGAGAAAAAGGCGGGGAACATGCAGTTCCTGATATTCAGCGTCTGCGAAGATAGTCATGACTCTATCATTGGAGGATCGGGCTCTGCTTCTGAAGCTTTTCTGTGACTGTGCATTGAAGACATTCGGGACATTAAAGGGTTTAAGAAGCGGCTCTGGTCCGATGACTGCATTCGGTCTGAAGAAGATGATTGATAAATTCGAAGAGTCGGGTTCACTTGACAAGAAATGTGGGAGAGGAAGGAAAGCAATAGCTTCGACGTCAGTGGAGGATGGGGCTACAGGCATTGCAGGAAGCGTCAAGCAGTGCTTTGAGAACATGCAGACTTTTCGGGAAGTTCCTGAACTTTAGACATGCCTGGCAGCACCATTCGTAAAATTTTACAGAACATCCTGAAATTTTATTCATTCAAAATTATGCATGTTCAGGAGTTGGTTCCTGCCTAAACGAGATGCTTTCGCCCTGTGATTTCTTTCTCAAATGGAAGTGGACAATGCATGGCCATGGAACATTTTGTGGACAGACGAAGCCCATTTCCATCTCCAAGGTTCTATCAATACTCAAAATTGCAGAATATGGGCAAGAGGGAATCCGTTTCAATTGCAACCATTGCCTCTTCATTCTCAAAAGGTCACTGTGTGGTGTGGGTTTACGGCAGCATTTATCAATGGTCCTTTCTTTTTCGAGGAGATTGGTCCTCCGGGTCCTGTAACCTGTACAGTCAATGGGACACGTTATGAATATCTTTTGAGAAACTAACTCATTCCAGCACTGCAAGAACTCGGATGTGTGGATAGCACAATTGTTATGCAAGATGGTGCTCTTCCGCACATTGCAACACCAGTAGAGCAGCTGTAGAATCTGCATTTTGGAAATGACAGAATTATCAGTCGCCCTTTCCCAACAGCCTAGCCGCCACGATTACCTGGCCTAAACCTTTGCGACTTCTGGCTTCGGGGTTACCAAAAGATGTTGTGTGCGGGGGCCCGATTGCGAACTTAGCTGAGTTGAAAAACCGCATCAGGCAACACATTCACAATATCACCACTGAAACACTCCGATCTGTTGTGGAACATACTGTTTTGCGCTTTCAGCTCACAGGAGAAAACGACGGAGAGCAAATTGAATATTTCTTAAGCAAGTCGAAGCCGACTTCCTTTTTTTAATGGTTTCATCAGTTTTTGCTTTTTCTAAGGTTTTTGGCCTAGGAACAATTAAAAACCGATTTCATTTTTGCTTTTTCTTCAGTTTTTGGCCCAGGGACAGTTAAAAAACGATTTTTTCCTATCCACTGTGGCACCATCTTGTCGTAGTGGGTGGGTTTTGAACAAAGAGTGCCACAACAACATGCCACGTCTTTTAATTATCATCTTAAAATTAGCATATCTTTTAAAGCATTCGTTTTTCAGCATCTTATCACGAGTACAGCGCCATCTATCTTTCACCTTTTGAACTATTTTTTTTCTTTCGCAAAACAAGTTCCCATTTCTTCACGTATACTCAGATGAAATATCAGGCCATTCTGAATAGTGATTCTTTTTTACAGCCTTCTTAAAGTGCAGCTTTAATTATAATCACTCTGTAGAAAAAAATTAAAGGTTAAGAAATATAAATGTAGCAATAAATTCAGTTTACAAAATTTTCTGAAAGATTTTATTTATGTGCTTGAAAGCGCCTAAAAATTCATTTATTTTTTAAATGTTATTTTTTTAATGTAAATTCCATCTTGCCGTATTTTATTTTCATTATGTACCATTTTTAATTTTCTATAAACTTTCACAGCGGCTATGAAGATTTTTTAATTATTAGATTTGGTTTGGATTATATTAGGAAGCAACTCGGAGGATGGAGGGACCAAAGTGAAGAAATATCTAAGTGCTTTCTGCTTTTTCAAGAAAACATTTGCTAACCAACTCGACTATTTATTCGGTTACTTGTTCTTTTTCCCCCTATTAGAATCTATATATATAAAAGATCAATTTTTTTGAATATGTATGTAAGTTTTTTTTGTTCTTTATGTACCCCCAGACCATTTGACGAACCGGGACAAAATTTGGCACAATGATGGATTAAGACTAAAGGAAGCTAATGCCGTAAAATTTAAAATTCGAATTATATTTTATTTTTATTCAATTTTAAGCGGTAAAATCGGCCATTTCTGAAAATTTTATTTTTCCCCTATTATTATTCATTCACATCAGGTTCCTTCGTTTCTTCTTTTGCAAACAATTAGTTCTTGCTTTTTTTTATTATTTTTGGGCCGTATATTTTTCTCAAGTATTATTCAAATACGCGCAAGAAGAAAAGTAATGTTTCTGGAGTTTAATTTATCAGTTCTTTTTTTCGCTTATTTTTTATTTCGTTTTATTTTTTCCTATACAAAACAAACTATTATGCTACCAAGTTTTAGTTTATAAACTTTGGAAGTATAATTGTTCATTTTAAAATTGTATTAATTATTATACGGTAAATAGTTTAAAACTTCAGTACAATTTTTTTTTCAAACTTCTTTCGTTCTCATCCAAACTATACAGTTTTTAGGTAATAAAAAGGCTGGAACTGAAAGCTATAATTTAACAAAAAAGGATTCAAAGGAATTTTACGTTTGTTTTGGGAAGGTTATGGCAATATTTGTGTAAAAAATAAAATGTAGGATGGGTTATGAAAATGTGTGGATCCCAAGCAACGAAGAGTAATCAGCTATAAGGTAATAAAAGGAATTGATTTGAAAGTTTTCATTCAACAATATAGGATTCAAAGGAGATTTACGTCCATTCGGGGATATTAGTGGCAATATTTGTAGAAAAAAATCGGTGTCGGGCACCTAAAAGAATATAGATCCCCAGCAACACCAGTTACTAGCTAGTTTAACATAAAATTAAGAAACGACACAGTGAATTGAATCGCAAACGGAAAACCTTGTCGATACCTTGGGAATTTAAACTAGCTATTAACTGGAAGTAATGATGAATTTGACAAACTGCAAAAAATCAAATTCCCATGAATATCCCCGAATAAAAAGTGGCAAAAACTGAGGTCAATTAAGCCGGATGAATAAAAACAATTCAACATGAATTGGACGAAGTAGGAAATTAAAATGGAAGAATAGAAATTACGTGGAGAAAATCAAATGTTCTGAAGTCCCCTTACCTTATGAAAGAGTCACTTGGATTGGTTTAGTAAAATTAACGTCCCGTTTTGAAGGAACACGAGGGCTATTTTGGGACGGACCTCGTAATTTTGAACCACGGTCAGATGACGAAAGAGTCACTTGGATTTGAATTCCATGGATCGAATGGACGTAATTATGGAAATGAGAACCAACCACCATGCAATGGATTTCGGTTCAGCGCTGTATACTGTACTTAAGTGTCTGCCGTTTCTTAGGTAATTCAAAGAACTCGTAATGCTCATTATTAACTTCGAAACATGCAGATCAATAATTAGGAATTGGAAATCAATAAACATGCAGATCAATAATTAGGAATTGCAAATCAATAAACATGCAGATCAATAATTAGAGATTGCAAATC